>BQNB010030437.1:0-54877 GCA_026074375.1 Tanacetum coccineum
AAAGGTAAATTTTATAAAAACAAAGCCAAATTAGGCAAGAACTGTACAAATAAGCACCAAAGAGAAAGGGCTAGGACACATCCCTAAACCCAATCAAACTTTGGCAAAATAGAAAAGGCAATGGACACTTTCCATGCTCAAATACAAGACAAAACAATATAAAAGAAGCAAAAGATTCAGACTACCACTTGATACTTAAACCATAATCCATCCAGGCTGTAATCCATGTATCTAGCATAGCTCATATTACTGAGGACAAACAACATACTTTGAATCATCCAGATGCACTAAGACCAATCAATACACATAGAACCATCACCATATGCAGAATTCACCCAGTAAATAAATAAGAATACATGGAGAGCCCAGAAGTCTTCATTCCCTCTTGTACAGTCTTTAAAAATGATGAATAAAATATATAATCAACTATAGAACCTGTCTCATCTAAAAAACCCTTTACAACAAAACCAGTGGGGAATAAGCTTGTACAAGGAAAAAGGAGTACAGGAATAATAATCATAACCATTGCATAACATCTGAAAAAGAACAAATACTATCCCGCTGGGAGGAGCACCCACACACTTCCAATCATCAACCTATCCTGAAAACCATAAGCCTACAAAACTTCGTATTAACCGAAACCCAATGAACATTGAGCAATGGCAAAAGTACTTCAATGCTAAAACAAAACAACCCATATAACAAGCTTATCATAGTGCCCCAAACTTTCCACTGTAAGTAGTGTAAGTATTTGATTTTGATGTATCTAACCTCGGGGTGTCTTCTAGTGAACCTGCAAGCAATTTTAAGCTATTAAGTATCAAAAGTTCACGAGAAATGATAAAATATATACAAATAACGCCATAGAAAACATGTATAATTTGGGCATTATCAAAAGTTCCATAGCTTGGAAGCCATAATCACATCAGGAGTTACTTTAAGCTTTAAGCCCATGATTCTGAGCCTTATAGATGCAACCACAATTTTAAAAATCTCATCTTCAGATCTCTTCTCCTCCCTAAAAAGACAAATATTTCTTTCCTGCCATATGTAATACACAGAAGCCCCCAAAACCAAACTTTGAATCACACTCCAAATGGAATTTTTAGCGGAAATATTGACAATACTTGAAATGACTTGGGCCCTTGAATTAGAAACATGCTTAAGTTTAGCCATGCCTTTTAACCTTTCCCATAGTCTTTTAGCAATGTTACAGCTAAAAAATAAATGACTATGTGACTCTTTACACATCTTGCAAAAAGGGCAACTCATATCTTGGATATTAAGCCATCTAGAAATCCTGTCTTGGGTCTTCAATCTTCCTTTAACAGCCATCCACATTATGAAAGAATGTCTTGGTACCAAATAACTTTAGGAGAACACACTCTGATGCCTTTCCAAACCTCATTAATTGAAAAATCTCTTTCCTTACCTTTTTTATTAATCCAAAATACCCTATCCTCATGGTTATCAATAAGGCTAGGAGTTGGAATATCCAACAGTTCCTTGAATCTGAAATTCCAATCTCCTGGCCATCTCCATTCACCATCAAGAACTAAATGAGCAACATTTGTCTTTAAAATAAACATGTCCTGCATTAAAGAAGAGTAGTTTATCAACTTACGTAAGGGACTATCTTTATACCAATTATCAAACCAGAAGTAGCAGTTGCTACCGTTACCAATTTTTAACTTCACAAAACTTCTAATTTTGTCCCTTAAGGATAAAATTTGCTTCCAAATCCAGGAGGAGTGATGACTAGGATCCACAGCCCAAATGCTATTATCCATTAAGTAATGACTATTCACCCACTTAACCCAAATGGACTCCTTACCAGTAATGGCATTCCAAAGGTGTTTAGCCATTAACGCCACATTCCAAACATGAATGGACTTCAGGCCAAGACCACCCTTACTCTTTTGCATACACACATCCTTCCAAGCCACACTATATCTGATACTTCTCTTTCCATCAGTCTTCCACAAGAACTCTTTAAAAATCTTATCTATCTAATCACAAACATCCTGAGGCAAGATGAACATGGAAGCCCAAAACACATTCAACGAACTCAAAACCAAAGCAATGAGTTGGAGTCTTCCAGCAAATGAGAGGCTTTTATTTCTCCAATCCTCTACTCTTTTCTTAATTTTATCCATCAGACTCTAATAATTCTATTAGCACCAAGAGGAATACCCAGATATCTAATAGGAAAAGAACCCTCCCTAAATGGCATAGCAATCATAATATTATTTTTAACATCTTCACAGACATTACCAAAATACACTGTACTTTTAGCCATATTTGGCCTTAAACCCGAGGATAAACAAAATTCATCTAATGCTCTTCTAAGGACAGAAGCCGAAACCATATCACCATGACAGAACAACATTAAATCGTCAGCAAAACATAAGTTTAAGATCCCCAGATTCTTACATCCCCAATTATATTTAAACTTAACTTCCTTACTCACCTGTCTTCTTAGCATCAACGTAAAGACTTCCATGACAATAGTAAAAAGATATGGCGATACAGGGTCACCCTGTCTAAGACCCATCTTAGCTTTAGAAAACCCATGAGATTCCCCATTTATACAAATAGAAAAAGAAGCAGAGTTGAGACATACCATAATCCATTTCACCATAGACTTGTGAATTCCAAAGTTGAGAAGACAAAATTCCATGAATTCCCAAGAGACAGTATCATAAGCTTTTTGTATGTCCACCTTGAAAGCATATCTAGCACCTTTCATCTTGCCTAAATATCCAAACATTAACTCCTGAGCTACCATGATATTGTCGTTGATCTGCCTTCCTTCGATAAATACACTTTGGTTGATATCAATCAAACCATTGAGCACCACTTTGATCTTGTTAGAAATAACTTTACTAATGCATTTAGAGACCACATTGCAACATGTAGTGGGTCTATAATCAGTCACTTTGATTGGAATGAGTTTTGCGGAAATCAAGCAAATTATATATTATTTTTCCTTGTGATCCTAAGGAAACAATGACAACTACGAATCAAGGGATGAGTTTTGTAGAAATCAAGCAAATTGTAGCCCAACGAGTGGCTAATGCTATCGAGACTATTTCTATCTAGGCAAAGACCCGCGTGGCTCATGACTTAATGAACTGGGTCGAACGACAGAATGACAAAGTAGCAGAGAATGTTAGCAACAAGAAGAAGTGGGTTCTTGGCAAATAACCCATTAGGGTCTTCTACAAGGAAAATTTCATCAAAATTACCAAGGAAGTTCTAGAAATGATTCACAAACTAAGGAGCAACATCATCGTCATAAAAAGTACTCCCCATATAATCCTCAACACTAATAATTCTACTCCTGTTCAGCCTTTCTTTCAGATAACTGTGGAAATAAGCACTATTTTAATCACCTTCCTTAAGCCATTCTATTTTAGATTTCTGCTTCAGCACCTTTTCTTCATCCATAGCAGCACTTTTATATGCATAATTAATCAACATCTCAGCTTCTTTGAGACATACACTATTGGGATCTTTGTTGAGCTTAGTTTGAACCTTCTTTAACTCCTCCCTAAGCTATTTAACTTTATCATATACATTCCTATTTCTTTTGTTTAAATCCCTAAGATGACTTTTCATGTTCTTCAGCCTTTTAGCAAAAACAAGCATGGAATAACCATTAACATATTAATTCCAGTTCTCCTTGACCACTTGGTGAAACTCCTTCTTATCAGCTAAGTAATTCATAACCTAAATGATAGTTTCCTTTTAACAACCACATTAGGAATAACTAAAAGAGCCAGGCAGTGATCAGAAGTAACATAAGGAAAGAAATTAGCATAGCAAGCTCCAAACATATCAAATAAATCACTGTTACCCATGACTCTATCCAATTTCTTCATAATACCACTATCAGGATCCTTTCTCTTTTGTACCCAGGTGAAGAACAGACCATTCATGGCCAAATCCTCCATTCCAATGTGTTCCACACAACTCCAAAATTCTATAATACCTCGATATATATTAGCAAAACCTTTAGAGTGTTCCTCAGAATACATAATGGCATTAAAATCACCCAACATTACCCATGGTTTATTTTTAGTAATAACCAAATGGTTACTGAGGTTGTCACCCATAAATTTAGCCTATCCTTAGGGTCATTTTCTCCATAAATAAACGAAATGAAGAAATTCCTCTTATCCTGGACTAAATTAACCTCAAAGTGCATAACCTGACCACAACTAGAAATAAGGTTTGCAATAATCACATCAGAGTCCCAGCCCACAGCAATTCTACAACCCATGTTACTATCCAAAGCATTAGATATAAAGAGATAAGAGTAGTGTTTAATTCCCCAAGCAACTTCCCACTTGTAAAAAATTCTCTAACCGCAGAGCAAAAATCCTTCCTAACAGTTTCCCAAGAAGCTTTAAAAACTTTGAGTGTGATTCCATCCGGGCAAGGTGCGTTATTTTCTATAATACAAACAATAGCAGACTTGATTTATTCATAGTAACATCCCTAACCATGTGCTGGGCATATCAAACATCGTATTTCTTAGCATAACACCCAATTAGGGTCTTCTACATGAAAACTCATCATAAGTTTTTTCTTTTACAAGGAAGCTCTGGAAATGTGATTCTTTGTATTCCTTGTCTTGCATAAAAATAATGAGAATAAAGAACATGCAGCAAGTGTTTATTAGTCAGCGTATATGTCGATATTAGTGATTGTATGTTCGGCTTTGTCCAGATGCGATGATGCCGTATTTTTAAACGGGGTAGTTCTTGTAAACCTGGGCATTTTATCTCTCATTCTATTATAGGTCTATTTGTACAAGGAGGTTTTGTAACATATACAAGTAGGGGGAAGGGAGATAGAAATGAGGTATTTGGTGAAATTATGTGCTAAATTGGCCCAAATTTTTAAAAAAAATTTAGCACATAATTTTTGTTTATTGATGATGAAGGCCGAGTTAATATGACTTTCTTGCCTATGTTATGGAGATTATGAGGCAATACATTATATTTCATACGCATTAACTCGTGTATTATGAAGACCCCTTGACTTTTGACCCTCGTTTTTACCTTATGGGGATTTGAATGCGATCAGTGACGGGGAGATTGTGGACTTAGAAACTATTTATTTTGTGTTTTTATTTAGAAAACAATTATGTGAATACCATGTCTTTATCTATACCTATATCATTCCTCCTCCTAACGTGGTTTTGCTCGAATGAGGGAGTGAGCAATCATACATGTCTCATCCGTCGATTACGGATTTATATGGGTGGTTTTGTCAGCTACTTGTTGGTTGTAAACGCTTTTAGGTAAAAGATTGCATTTAGAGAATGATTCACCCCGTAAGCCTTTGTGTTGTGTCACCCATTACCTTTTTTAAACAGTTGCTTTAGACCTAGTGGTGAAGCTTAGTATCCTGGCCAAGATTCTGATAGAATATGCCATAACTGAGAAGTTTTAGCGATCACCAAAAAATGAAAACATAGTTAGTGAGAGTATGAGTGTGATTCGTTTTTCCTTTCGTGAGGTGCTCGGTTTGGAATTTTCTAGCATAGGTAATTTTTAACTTCATATCTTCCTGGATAACTAGGGAGATATCTTTTTGAGAATTATTTAAAAGGTTCTACTTAGGTGTTAGTAGAAGTCAAGTGGGGGGATATTTGATAACATCAAATATTTAATACTTTTTCATATCAAATTCCTCGTGATTGCATGCTTTATATCGTTTTGGTACTTAATTTGCGTATATTTTGTATTTTAGGTAATTTTAGCAATAGAACGGAAAAGATGCGGAAAAACGGTTTTTTACATCAAATTCCACATTATTCATGAGTTACGGCGTAATTGATACCATGATTACGCCGTAACTAGTTTTTACTTATGGAATTGTGCTGACGAAGAAGTTACGGCGTAACATCAACAAGAGTTACGCCGTAATTGACCAATTATTACGAAGATTCGGTGCTGACGAGGCTTTACGGCGTAACATCCAAAACAGTTACGCCGTAATCTTTTATTATGGAAATTATATTGTTGCCGACTAAGGGTTACGGCGCAACGTGACTATTTTGACGCCTATAACATAATATTTTTTAAAGTAAGGAAAGCAGGACAGGAGTGTTACGGTGTAACCATATATTTGGTTATGCCGTAAAATCACAGGGACTAATATTGTGCGAAAGTTGTACAAAGTTTCATTATTCACCCCAAACTTTAAGGACTGAACTCGCCATATGACCAAAGAGCATATTTAGTATAAATAGATATCAAATTGATATCAGTGGAATCAATTCCATTCGGTTTTATTCACTGGTGTGCGACGAACAAAGGAAGAAATAGAAATGTGAGCAGGTAGCTTGCCTGCTTAATCCGGGTATAGGGCGAACATCCAACTAAAAGACCGGGAGCATTATTTTAGCATATTTTGTACATGATTCGTCAACAATTATAGTTTGATTTAAATTAATTATTTTCAATAATTTATTTGGTCTCGGCTTAATTTGTTGATGCTTGATATTTCTTATGTTTAATTTTGCTCTTGACATTTAATTTATTAATTATTCCTTGGCTAATTATTTTTTATCTCTTTGTCTGACTATTGTTTCGTTAGATATTCCTTGACTATCAAGTAACCCTGGGTTTTGGTAGTACGGGTAGTTTGGACCTTTCTAGCCCCATTAGTAGATTATCATGTCAATATGGGATCCATCGGGTACTAGGGAGGATACGAGATCCATCACCTAGTGTAGGGAAAATCACGGTCCTCCGAATTTTCACTAATATTTACTTACAATAATATAGGAACTCTTTCAGAGGTGGTTAAATAATCTTGTATAGGTTTATTAGATAAGTTTTGGGAATGTTGGGATTATCACTGCAAACTGGAGATCCTTCATCACTATTCGATTTGGGCTGATTCGGTAACAACCCCAAAAATGCGTGTCGCTGAGGATGTATGTCCGGGGGCATGTTACTTAATAATAATCAACGCTAGATACACAAGTGTGTATACGACCTATTAAATGTGTCGTTTGAAAAGTAATCTCGTTGATTTTCTTGAAATTGTATAAATTTGTCCATATTGCAATCAAATGGGAAAGCTTAAAAACAACCCAACGAGATTTGACCTTTGTATATAAGTCGTAATATGATGAGATCTTTGTCAAATTTTAGACTCAGTGCACACATCAAATATACCAAGCTTCAAAATCACCTGAGAAAATATGGCTTTAGAATGTTTAACATAAAGTTGGTGAGTTCATAGATTTGTTTAAGTATAAATGTTGAACCAAGGTTCTGTAAAGTGTGTATGACCATTTAAATCCTTAAATGTCCTTCCAAAATGTATGTATGATTTTTAAAAATCAAATAGTTGTAAAGTATGCATGACCATTTCAATCCCCAAATAGTCACAAAAATATACGTATGAACGTTGTACCGCAATTGTTCAAAGCATGTATGATATTTATATATATATCACCAAAATGTTTCAAGTATGAATTGTCACTTTATTCAAGGCACAGTAAATATCCATGTGAGTATAAAACAAATGATTACAATTACTCTAAGTTCATAAAACTACGACGTAGACTTGTATGTAACTGCATTTGTAAACAAGCATGTTCTTACCCCAAAAATATATGTAAAACATGTAAAACGTGGGGCTATAAACTCACATTGATGTTGTAGAACGATTTGCAGAACTACACATATTAAGCACAGCACAAACGAAAAACCGGAACGGCTCGATCAAGAAGATGCAGCTTAACTTAACGGATAAATCCCACTAGCCTAGGATAATGTATTTGGTGTCTCCCATGAATGGTTACGTCAACGCGACACGTTGATAAAGATTTAAGATTTCCAACGTGATTTAGTGTGGTGTTGGTTAATTAAATTAATTGAAAGTGAACGACAAAGTATGTAATATATCCTGTATATGTATTACATATGAAAAATAAACAAGTATATAATTCATACCGTGAATTATATAATAAAGGAAACCAATTAAATAAATAATTGCGAAATGTGAGAATAATTGAAACAAAACATTTCGACACGTTTTCGGAAAATCACCACTTTAATTTATAAAGAGTTCCGGCATAAATGTAAACACACGTTTTAAAGTTACAAATTATGTTTAACGATGCTTGTAAAGTTTTTACAAAACTTATGATTTTACCTTCTAGTCAAGAATTTATAAAATAATATTTTATAAATTAATCTTTCGTCTTATTGACGGATCGTAGCTAAAATTATTGTCTCCTTGTAAAAGTATAATTTTCGTTCGTTGTCAGGTTATCGTATAGTTATATTTTAGTATATTTTTAAAATATAACTTAGTCTCTTTTACCGGGTTTAAAATAATAAAAGTTTTAGTAAAACATTACTAAATATATAAATTTTATATAAATTTCGTCACGACTTTTCCGTTTATAAAACGATTCCCATATTCGCTATATCTCAACGTTTTCCCGAAATCAATATATGTTGCAATTTTTGGCGTGTCAGTATTTCAAGCACCCACGTGTTTTAAATATAATATTTATTTGTTATCATATCTAAACTAAACTAAATAATAAACACATATTTATTTAACCAATTTAAACCACCGATATATATCCGGTTAATAATTTATATATCTCGTGTTATTTTTATTAGTCAAGTGTATAAACCAACGAACCCTTGATGATCTTTGTGCAAAACCAAACGCACCCGTTTGGCAAATCTGCCAAACCAAACAAACACCCCCTTATGTTGTTTTCTGCCCAACCAAACGCCCCTTGTGGGCTGTTTTTAATACCAAACACACCCCTTTTGTTGGCTGCCACAGCTAAACGCACCCTAATTGGTGCCGAAACATAAACCGACGCAGCCCTTGTGGCTATGACCACCACCAGACGCACCCTTGGTGGTAGCTGCCCTAAACCCAACGCACCCTATGTCACGACAAGAAAACCAAACGCACCCATTTCGATGTCGTAACAACCAAACGCAGCCCTTGGCTACGAAATACAAAACCAAACGCACCCTTGGTGCTTAATAAAAAACCAGCCGCACCCTGATGGGTTTTTAATAAACCCAAAACGCACCCTAACTGATGAAACACAAACCAACGCACCTTAACGGCTGACCCGAAACCCAACGCACCCTTTTCGCTACTAACCCCACAACCAAACACCCCCATGAGCTGTTAAACCCACACCCGAACACCCCTATGGGCTGCCAAACACCAAACGCACCCTCGGCTGATGATTCTATCAAACAAACACACCTTGTTGCGTTTTTCTGTCAAACCAAACCAACGCACCCTTCGGGTGGCTGTTACAACCAACCGAACGCACCCTAATCTATTTATAACCTAAAACCAACGCACCCCGGGTTGGTTTCTGTCGAGCCAAACGCACCCTTTTTGGTGGTGGTTGCGGCTGTTGTAGCCATGGTGTGGTGAGGCGGTGATGATGATGATGAAGATGGTGTTATGAAGATGGTGCGATGATGACGATGATGGTGGTGTCGGTGGGGTGGCAGCGGGGTGGCGGTGGCAGTGGAGGCGCGTGGGTGAGGGGATCGGGTAGATCCGTTGGTGAGAAGCAATTTTGGACTTGGCCGGAAAACTCACCGGAAAAGTTTTCCGGTGGCCGGAGGTGGCCGGCGGCGGTGGCTGAGTGGTGGCCGGCGGCGGTGGGAGCTCGCCGGAAAAGATGAGGGAGAGAGAGCATATGTGTGTGTGTTGTTTTGTATGAAAATGAGAGAAAAATATATATATATATATATATATATATATATATATATAAAAGTTTATAAACAAAGTGAAATGTGTAATATAGTTGAGGGTTGATTATGTAATTATTCACAGGGACCAAAAGTGTAAATTTTGGTAAATAATGGTTCGGGACTCGTTTGAGCGACTTAACGGATGATTCAAAATATGAAACTTGTGCCATTGTTTTCCAAATTATTTTTCTGATAAAAATGAGTATTTACTTGATAATATTTCATAAATATTTTTATAACATTTAAAATAAATATCTGTTATTTATTTTGTGACTCGGTTAAAATAAAAATGAGTTTTAACTCGGATATTTGCGTTATCAACAACGCTTAAATAATTAAAATATTAAATGATTTTATTTAATATTTTTATTAAATAAATAGTGATAATTAAAAATAAATTTAATTATTTTTGTGTGTCGGTACCTGTTGTGTGCAGTTTTCAAAACTTTGTGAGGCTGTTTTAGCCCTTTTCTGCTTGTTTTCAAGTCTCGGGTAAAACTAAAAAGTTGTCTGAAATATCGTTTTACATCAAATTGCTTTAGGGACCGAGTTGTGAAAATGTGATTTAATGGTTCGTTTTTGATATGTCAGCTTATAAATAACATTTATCTTTTTTTTGGTTTTTGAGCCTAATAAGTTAAAAATAACTTCAACTTGAGAAATATAATAATAAATATGATTTATTATTTGAAATACGTTCCGAAAATTTTACCAGCCACGCGGTAATTACTTTTATTAGACAATAAAACGTCAAAAGTCAAAAAGTCAATTCGGACCAAAAAAGTCAAAGGGTAAAATAGTTATTTAAAAATTTCAAAAATTGCCGGATGTTACAGATTTAGAATCGCAGGGAGTAGATGATAGACTAAATATACATATTGAAGTCTATCGACTTTAGAAACCACTAATAAAACAAGAATTAGACATTGCACTTGAGATCAAGATAATTAAACCTAAGATATTTAATTAAGTTAAATGGGTTCATCTTCTTTGTAGCATTCCACTATACCATTTCCTTTGATTGATAAAACCAGTTTCATTCTTCTCATCTATTCTCTTACAATTTAATTATTCAAACATCTTTTAAACGTGACAACCACTTTAAACTCAGATTTACTTCCGCCCTTTAGCTCTTGGGACGACCTCGGATTTACCATAACTACACTACTCACGATCGGGTTCTCTGCCCGTTAGTGCGTTTGTAAGGTGAAACGAGTTTTATAAATTTAAAACTTGGTAAATAAATATTTAAAAGAAAATACGCATCAAGTTTTTGGCGCCGTTGCCGGGGAGCTAATTAGGTTTTAAATTTGAGTTTTGTATATATTTTATTTCAGTATTTGTTTCCTTGTAATAGCACAATCTACTGTTATCTCTTGTTTGATTTTCAGGAAACATGGAAATGGAGCCTGACATTGAGAACATGACGATAAGCGAGTACCTTGAGTATGAAGCTGTGAAAGAAAGGAGATTATGGGACGATGTTCGATCCAGAAGAAGTCCAACAAATTATAATGAGGCGAATGTTGACTATTTTCACCGGAATAAGAGTAAGACTTTTATCTATCCGTACTCTCATAACTTAACTCCTCCACACCCTTGTTTCCTACCGGGAAGTGGTCAAATATTAGGAAAACGTAATAACCAGTTTAATCTAATAATATGCCTTGATTGTCTATTCGTGCAATGATTGTATTAATTCGTTGGTGGTATATCATTCCAAAGTTAGGTGGATCTTCTCCCTAGACTCGAGGTTTGTCGCTAGTTAATCCTGTCACAATTAACCTAAACCCGCATAAAGCTCACACAGTTGATTATAATCTATCTAGGAAGCTATATTGGTGGTTATATTAAATCCTAGCTCATGGAGGCTTTACCAACTTAATGCTTAATGGAAATTCATATACTAGTAGTCCACGCCCACTTAACTACCTATGGAAATAGGACGTTCGGTGTAGTCCTAAGTCACCGGCTTAGTCTACCTATCCACTTAACCATAGATCGAAACATGGCTTTCTATTGGTGATCCTAGTATTCTAGCTATATGAATAAGCGTTATATGTTTCTATCACATACTCTTAGCCTACGCCCAAACAACACTGAAGTTGCAGCGCATTAAATAAGTAGGACTAGACCCAGTTGAATGATAGGTAAAACACATAATTAAGCACATAAACGGGGATGAAGTGATAAACATAATCAACATGCAACAAATAAGGAACAAGATATAAACACAAATCAAAACATTATATTATCATAAATATGGCTAATACCTAAAGGTATTAGCCGATAGTCATTGTGACAATACACGAAATCATAGATGAACGATTAAACAGAATGCTAACCGAAGAGATTACAAAAGTTTTTCCATCGATTAGACCACCTTACAGGCCCTTCATGGCTTCATAAATTTTCTAAAAATCAGACTTAGTGGTTAAAAGCATGTCTACAACTGAGTTTAGGGTTTTGTATTTATAGAGTCTAGAAATTGATCAATACGCCGTATCGGGTAATGTGGGATACGACGTATTTGGGGATTTCTTGGAGTAGGGACAACGGTTGATATCTTTCAGAATCTTCAAATGTTTGACCATTGATACGGCGTATTGAGTTTCTTGGATATGGCGTATTAGTAATCAATTCTTCATGGTTTCTTGTGAAGTGCCGGCACATATACGCCGTATCTTCCTTGTTAGATACGGCGTATAGAATGTCAGAACAGTATTCTTCAGATTTCTTCGTTTAAGCTCCAGAACGCGTGCCTTTAAGCTAATCTTCACAAAGTACTCCATAATTACTGCAAATCTTAAATATAAACGATTAAGTATCAATTCTCACAATAATTATACAAAATGGGTAATTTACATGGGATAAATGATGCTATAAAAGTGACGTTATTTGATGTCATTAGTTTCTTTCAACAAACAACGCGGAGCTTATCGTTTCACTTCTTGGCCATAGACAGATCATCAAATCTTCCCCTTCTTTTGGGACGGTCAACGTTGGCAGCTTGTTTAATTTTCTTTTTATCCTTTGAAAAGCTTTCGTAGCTTCTATTGTCCAATCAGATGTTTTCGTCGCATCCAAACTCTTTTGAATTTTGCGGATGGAAGCATGAGCTCTGCCATCTTTGGTATAAATATGCTTATATTTGTTAGCTATATGGCTTTCGCTTTTTTAGGATCGACTTTTATCCCTTTCGTTGTTACTACATATCCTAAGAAATTACCCTCCTCCATTCCGAAGGTGCATTTACTAGGATCGATCTTGATGTTCACCATTCGGAGCTTATGCAACGTCTCTTAAATGTACTCGATTAAGATTTCCTCAGTCTTGCTTTTCAAAACTATTTCTTCTAGGTAAACCTCCATATTTCTCCCTTTCTGTCCTCCAAGCACCTTGTCCATCATCCTTTGGAGTGTGGCTGCGGAAATTTTTAGTCCCTTTGGCATGTGGGTGAAACAGTATACTCCTTATCTGTATGAAAGCCTATCTTTTCTTCGTCATTTTCTAACATACGCACTTGGCTATGTTCCTTGGGGAGACGCAAGAAGCACTTGTACTGGTATCCCATGAGCGACTCGAGCTCCTCTTCTATTTTCAGGAAGGGGTACATATCCTTAGCACAAACTTTATTAAGACTGGTGTAGTCCATCTGCATTTGCCAAGTACCGTTCCTCTGCTTGATGGTTATTGCGTTAGCTACCTATCCTAGATATTGGACCCTTCTTATTATTCCTTCCTTCAACCATTCAAACACTTTTTCTCTAAACGCTTTTCTTCGGTCTGGAGTTAATGGCCCCTTCTTATGAACTACTGGTTCGACAAATGGGTACGCTTGTAGTTGATGCTCCATGACAAATCGTGGTACGACCGTATTTACCGTTGTTGTCCATGCAAACACATCCGCATTCCTTCGGAGGGTTTCTTCCAATTTCTGTTTGCACTCAACCGATAGTTTTTTGTTGATGAGTACATGTTGATCTGGACGATCGTTATGAATTGTTACTTTCTCTTTCAATGTATCTTCTTCCCAGGTTTCTTTGGTAATCATAGGTGATGAGGTATAGTCTACCCTGGATCTCCGAAGGAGAAGCCTAGCAAAACTACCTCTGTTGAACTTGCACGGGCTAAGCCAGGCATGCACTCCAGAGAAGTTGTTATGTCAAAGGACAGTTCAGGTCGAGAGTGTCTAGTCTCGTACCAGAATAGCAGAACTTAAAGGACAATCCGACAAAGGTACAATACCTGGTCAGGACCACTGTCCTTAGGCCAAACATAAAGACAACCAAACCAACGACTGTCTCGCTGGGACCAGATGACAAGCACTAATCTCGTGTCGTTTGGCATGGCTCGCATAGTATAAAGAGGGAAGCCCATTCCCTCAAAACGGGGTACAACACACACTCCGAACCATACTTAATTCTTACACATTTTCTCTGTAATTATCTCATATCACCATACTTACTCTTACACCAAAGTTGGTCCCAGCCTAAAATCTCGGGGCGAGCTAACGGTGTTCTTCCTTGTTTTCGGCTAAGGTACGAAGGAAAGGCATCCGAAAGAAGCAAGCTGATCAAGACATCTACAAAGGACTAAGGCTAATTTACTAATCCTAGTAGGTCCACGTAAATTTACCTCAACATTGGCGCCATCCGTGGGACTCGGCATCCAATCTGCTTGAGCTTGAGAAGAAAGCTAAAACATGGTTGACTCACAACTGGGAGGGGAAGGAGTATCGGAGATGAGGTTAGAAGGTATGAAAGTGGTACCGCATGAAGGAACTACCGAACCAACATAACTGACCCAAACTACTCATTCTCTGACTTTTGTTAAGGAAAATATCGATGTATTAAGAAATATGATTAAGGAACACGACCAACAGGCCAAAACGAAGATGACTCCAAGGAAGCTCTTCTATGATGAATCTAAAGAAGAATATTCAGACAGTTCCGGTACGAAAAACCTGTCAGAATGACTCTCTAACGAGTCTTCTGGCACGTCCCGGCGAGACAGGGACTGCTCCTCAGGGAAGAGTCAAAGAAGCTTGTCCAGAAGTAGGGCATTGTCACACTTGAGAAGATTTGAGAGACTAGAGAACCAAAGCAAGTCTAAGGAAAAACCTAGAGGGGAAAGGTCCAGACCCCGAGGGAAAAGACTAGAACTAAGGGTGGATGGTTCGAACACTAAGGGTGAAGGAGAATCAGAGGACAGCGGGGAGGACCTGAGCATGCCCTATAAGAGGCCTAAGCCCACACCCTTCACCACGAGAATTACCCATTTAGAGCATCATGAAAAGGCCAAACTCCCAAGAAACATAAAAGTATATGAAGGTAGTAAGGACCCAAAAAATCACCTGGGCATCTTCTCGGCTGCCGCGGAGTAGGAGGAGTGGCCCATGCCAATCTGGTGTAGAATGTTCCGCCAAACTTTAAGTGGTATGACAAGGAGCTGGTTCGACAATTTAGACCCAAAGAGCATGGACATCTTTAAGGAGCTGAGTCAGAAGTTCCTAGAAGAATTCTCACAACAAAAAAGGTATGCTAAGGATCCTACGGAGATCCAAGGTATTAAAAGGAGGATGAACGAAGGACTGCAGGCATTCATGGACCGGTTCAAGTTTGAAACTCACACATTAAGGGCTTCCCACCGGTGTTGCGTATTTCGACCTTCATGTATGGTCATGGAAATCCAGAACTGGCCAAAAAACTCAACGATAAAATATACAAGATGGTAGACGAGATATTCGAAAGAGTTAGGGTATTTATAAGGGGAGAAGCGGTAGTAGGTTCAGCTGAAGTAGCCAGAACTCCGCAATGGGACAAAGGAGTCACTCGTCCTGTGTGGTCGGAGGTCAGGAAAGGACCAGGGGAAGAAGCGGTCAAAAGGAGTTTTGAATGAATACGGGGACATGCGCCCCTTACTCAAGAAGGGACACGTTCACGCCCCTCACTAAGATGCCAAAGGAAATTCTGGCAATGGAAAGTATGAACTTCCCACCGCCTCCACCGACTGCTACCACTTGAAGAAGCAAATAGAATAGGCCGTTGCATTGAGAAAGCTGACCCACTTGGTGAAAGATATACGCCGAGGCAACCAGAAGAACGGAAGTCAAGGACGATGGGGCATGAAGGTCATAAACATGGTAAGCTCCAGAGTAAGCCGTAAGCGACCATACGACAGGGAAAGAACCAAACTAACGGAGGAGATTGCCTTCCTGGCGATACCCCAGAACAGCTTGACGGATGCTCCTATCATATTGGAAGGAACTATTGAAGGGTATCATGTTAATGTGCGGTCGTCGTAGGACTTCTACACGAGAAGTTTTACAACTCCCTAGGCAGTGCACCTAATCGTTGTAGTGTAGTATAGGCAAGACTCGGTGTTGTTTATTGTTCACTCGAGGAATAGGTTGAGAAGGCTTGATCACGGTCTAACAAAATTCTAAGGATTGAGGAAAGATTATTTTTTTATTTTTGTATTTTATGGAAAGAAGTAAAATCATATAATTGGAGGGAGGTTTGGTTTTAGCTATTTAAACTAAATAACAACTACGCTACTGGTGATAACAATAATATAAAAGATTGTGTTCATTTAATCATGTATTACTCCCTAGATTGCTTCTCCTAGTGTGGTTGCCTTGTCACACTTGTGATGATCTATGTAACTATTTCCTAAGTCATGAACAAATTACACGAACCTGCCGTCTACTTAGTATCCTGTTAGAGCAACGCACCTGTAAGGTAGTATGAAGACTATTACAAGGCCCCTAAGAGTACACTAAGTGCATGTGAAATATATTAAGAGTGGATCAACCATATTAGGGGCAAGGTAGTATAAAGACTGTTACCCGATGGTATCCTTTCTACACAATCATGTTTTCCTAGACATATCAATAGCGATGCAGAAAAAAGCTGGTTTTCTAAGACCTAACATGCACATCCATCACAAGAAGCAACATAACTAAGATCTACATTCTAGGTTTCATACAATCATAAACAAACACAATAGGAGGCTTAGCCTAGCATGTTAATAAAGCAAGAACATAGATGAATCACACAACACATAGACATATTGAATGATTAAGTAAACCTTACTTGATTAAAACATGAATTGGAAGAAGTACAATAGGGGTTTTAGGCCCTAAAATCTTCTCCTATATTTGCTAAACGAACTAGGGTTCGTACCCTTTTTTTATTCTAAAGTTACACCCTCAAAACCCTAAATTCGGGTTTGTATATATAAGAAAAACGACGCGACGACGTCGCATTTTAGTCGTGACGCCGCCATAAGTAGAATTTTCTACATTTACGTTTGAGTTGGTGCAAGCTAACACCGTCTCGAAATGTTGTGATGCCGTCACTTTATGGGTTGTGACGGCATCATGTATAGCTTGTGACGCCATCTCCAGGCTCTGTGAGCACAAATCTTCAAGAGTCTTGGTGTTGGTCCGTAATCTTGTCTGTTTCTTCTCCAAATGAGCCCAAGTCACGTGTAAATCTTCCAAATGAGAAATACCTAAAAAGGAACGATTAAGTACCTATTTTAGGCATAAACACATAATTTTAGGTGTTAAACGACCCCGAAAAAGTGTATAAAATGACACCTCATCAAATACCCCTACACTTGGGATTTGCTTGTCCTCAAGCAAATAGGCTTTTCTATCTAGACAATAACAATATGAGAGGTCATTTTACCTACTCTTTAAAAATATTCTACAACACAACCTTCTAGACCTCGTAATTAAAAGCACAGAAAATATACACTAACACCTCACATAAGTGTTTAGATTCTCTATTTCACTCAGTTGTATAATAAATTATAACATATGGGAGAAACAAAAAATCAACCCTTATTACCTGTCATAGCATATAAATTACCATAGGCTTGGTAAAGAATCAAACCTCCATCGCTAGGTGCAAGTATTATTCATTACTATCTAAAAGGTCTTTTAAAGGGTTGTGGGGTGTAGGTGTAAGATAACATATAAGGGAAACGGAAACGGATGGGATACATTTGGGTGGCTTTGGGTGAATTTGGAGTGGAAGGGTTAGCTAATTATTTACACGAATACACGCTGGTTTGGTTGCTAAGCCAAGACTCGAACGAAGATATACAAACTCTACACAAATTTACATCAATCTCTTTCTTTTTCTTTTCTATTTTTTTAATAACATAATACATCACATGTGGTTTATAATACGTACCCCTACACTTGAGCTTTTACTTGCTTGAAATTTACAATCTAACTAATGACCCGTATTCAGGTGGATCAAAATAACATGGAGATCATTTGACAAACATATGGGGGGTATTGACTTAACTTTTCTTCCCCATTCTTCTGTGAAATAAATACTACCATGAATCAATCGTCCCAAAAATGTATTTACAAGGTTAAGGACTTAGCAACCGTGTACTTAAATAATTAACTTGGGTTAAACACAATAATGTACTAAAAATGAGTACATATACGGTAGGCTAAGGCTTTTTGGGTGTAATGATTGGTTTAAGGATGACAATGCTCTTCATTAATAGTCTGTATTAACAAGAAAATTATGAGAACCATAAAAAGGATAGGCTCGAAGGATTGTATTAGGGGTATCATGCACTAAAAATGAGTGCATGGCAAGGGTGTGGGATAGTTATATGATCGAGGTGACCATCATAACAATTACAGATTTAAAACAAGGGTTAATCCTAATGCCTCTTATCAAGCAAATCCTAATACTCACTATGCGGTCTTGGAATGCATCACAAAAACAAGTTCTAGAATTTAATATGCTACCGGTACACTCATATGAATTTTACTAACACCAGACATTCCAAAAAAGGTGACAAGGCAATGCATACATGGCCGTAACGACGGAATAGACATGCACGCCTGAAGATCAACCTTAACTGGAACCGGGTAAAGATAAGATCATCTTGGGTTACCAATGATGGGTACTTGAATTCCTAAAGATCTAAAGGCGAACCTCACATTTTTTGGGTGGAATTCTGAGGGTTATTGTGCTAGTCATATAAATTCCTATCTATGAGACGCTATTAATACTCGATTTTTGTCAGTATGTGTCGTAAAAAAATTTAAATTTGGGTAAAAATCACCTTCTTATGTTATGTTTCTATATATTACCCATCATTTTAAGGACAAGAAAATGAAAAATGAAAGAATAGTTTCTAAGGCTTATTTTCCCCTACACTTATTTTGAACATTGTCCCTAATGTTCTCTAGAAGTACCCGTAAAAACAGATAAAGGGAAAAGAATACAAGGAAAAGAAACTAGTACTCCCATGATTTGCTTAATAATTGAGAAGAAACATGCGATAACTGGTTAAATCGTCATCCAAGAATCGTCTAATGGAGCTTCCTAAGAACTTCCAAGCTTCTTCTCATCAAATATAACCTGTAATCAAAGACAAAGACAACTATACCAAGCATAAAATGTGCGTTTTACCAAATATACAATGTGAATTTAGGGTTCGACTTGATAAAACAGTAAAGATAGGATGAGAGAATTGTTAGATTCGTGGTTTTATGCAGGTTTATAAAAGAATATTACATATTTTAAATGTTGTACCAGTTTTATTAAAAATTTTAAGTTTTCTGGACCTGGGCGTTTGACGTCGTCGGGGTTGGTGTGACCCCGTCACAGGTGTCGTGGTGACGGCGTTGCATGTTAATCTTGACGCCGTCTCCACGTTTTGTGAAAACTAAATTTTTGCTTTTGATGAAAAATTTCCTCCACTTGATTCTATAAGTTAATTCCTATACAAATAGCTGCATAAAACTTAAGATTTCACAATTCAATCATATGACGCGAATTAATCTAAACAATTTATTAAACATGCTTGAACTTGGCTCAAAAGCCAGAAAATTCCCCTACACTTATTGTGGCAAAATACCTTTGATTGAAATTAAGACGAAGTTAAAGACAAACAAAGCATGATTACAAGATAGTTCAAACATAATAAAACAAACTATAAAGAATTAAAAAACACGAGACACTCCTAATCTGCGGGAAAGGTAAATTGGGTTGCCTCTCAAGAAGCGCTTTTCTTTATTAACGAGTCTTGTAGCTAGACTCGAAGTCACACGTTTTTACGTGACTTCTCCTTCATCTTCGAGAGTTACATAATCGTCTTTGTTGGTGTCCAATAAGTTCTTTTGATATGGCTTTACCTGTTATTTATTAATGATGAATTCACTTCCTTCTTCATCGTATAACTCAATTACTCCATTTTTCATGTCTTTGCTAACCGTAAATAGACCATACCATTTTAACTTTAGTTTTTTGGGGAATAGTCTCAATCGTGAGTTAAAGAGAAGTACATTATCTCTGTTTTTTATAGTTGATTGGCAATTTTATTCGTTTATCGTGCAACCTTTTCGTTCTTTCCTTGTATAAGATGGATGATTCGTAGGCGTCAAGCCGCATTTCGTCCAACTCATTAATCTGAAAGAATCAATTTTCACCAGCTTTAGTAAGGTCCATGTTGCAGTTCTTTATGGCCCAATATGCCTTGTGCTCCAATTTGACAAGAAGGTGGCATGCCTTGCCATAGATGATCCTAAACAAGGTTGTTCCTAAAGGGGTTTTAAATGCCGTGCGAAATGCCCATAATGCTTCATCTAGTTTGTAGGACTAGTCCTTCTTGTTGTTTCTGATGGTTTTTTCGAGAATACGCTTTATTGCTGTAGAGAATCGGTGAACCACTCCATACCTTTTCATTGCTTTCTCTATTTGGTAATTACAGAAGTGAGTACCCCTATCGCTAATAAGGGCTTTTGGTATTCCAAATCGTGCGAATAGTCTCCTAAAGAAGTTCACTATATTTCTAGCATCACTGGTGGGAAAGGCCTGAGCCTCTACCCACTTGGATACGTAGTCGATAGCTACTAAGATGAATTTGTTTCCGTTTGATGAGGGAAAAGGTCCCATGAAGTCTATCCCCCATATATCGAATATTTCGCAGACTTGGATGTATTTTTGAGGTGTTTCGTCTAAATGTTTCCGGTCCACTGACACGCATCACAAACTTAGACCAATTTATGTGCATCGCGAAAGATATGTGGCCAGTAGAATCCAGCCTCAAAAACTTTCTTTGCGGTGGTGGCGATGCCATGATGTCCTTCGGATGGTCCGCTGTGACACTATTGAAGAATTTGTGCTGCTTCATCTTCGGCCACGCATCTTCGGATGATTCGGTCAGCACACTGTTTGAATAGGAATGGTTCATCCCAAAAGTAATGCCTTAAGTCGCTAAAGAACTTTGCTTCTCTTGGCGGGTGGATCGGAAGGGCAGTACTCGGCTAGCTAAATAGTTAGCATAGTCGGCGTACCATGGTTCGTTATCCTTGTCGGAGATTGCCATCAACCGCTCTTCAGGAAATAAGTCCCTTATCTCCGCCCTGGTTAGCTTCCCTAAGTCAGGGTTTTCGAGTCGGGAGAGATGATCAGCTGCTAGATTTTTAGCACCCTTCTTATCACGGATCTCGATATCGAACTCTTGTAGCAGCAAGATCCATCGAATTAGGCGTGGTTTTGCATCTTGTTTTGTGAATAGATACCGCAGGGCAGAATGATCCATAAAGACGATGGTCTTGGACAAGACCAGGTATTGATGAAATTTGTCGAATGGAAAGACAATAGCCAGAAGCTCCTTTTCGGTAGTTGTGTAGTTTTCTTGTGCTCCGTTCATTGTTTTGCTGGCGTAGTGTATGGGCTTGAAATGTTTGTCGATTCTTTGTCCTAATACTGCCCCAACAGCATAATCACTTGTGTCGCACATGATTTCAAATGGTAATGACCAATATGGCTTGATCATAATTGGTGCCTGTGTTAGTTCCCGTTTCAATGTTTCGAATGCATGGATGTATTCTTTAGAGAAGTTGAATGGTACATCTTTAACTAGGAGCTGGGTCATTGGGCATGCGATTTGTGAGAAATCTTTTATGAACCTTCTATAGAAACCGGCGTGTCCAAGAAATCTTCGAATGGCTTTCACATTCGTTGGGTATGGTAGTTTGGAGATTGCCTTGATTTTTGCCTTATTGACCTTAATCCCAGAACCTGAGACCTTATGGCCGAGGACGATTCCTTCCTTTATCATAAAGTGGCATTTTTCCCAATTCAATACAAGGTTGGTTTCCTCGCACCTCTTTAGCATCTTCTCAAGGTTTTTGAGGTAGTGGTCGAAAGAACTACCAAAGACAGAGAAGTCGTTCATGAATACTTCAATGCTATCCTCGATGAGTTCATGGAATATTGCTGTCATGCAGCGTTGAAAAGTGGCTGAGGCATTGCATAATCGAAAAGGCATTCATTTGTATGCAAAGGTCTCATAAGGGCAGGTGAATGTGGTTTTCTCTTGGTCCTCAAGGGCGATAGGGATTTGAAAATATCCAAAAAACCCATCTAGGAAGCAGTAGTATTCATGCCTAGCCAATCGTTCGAGCATTTGATTGATGAACGGGAGTAGAAAGTGATCTTTCCGGGTTGCGTTATTCAACTTGCGATAGTCGATACAAACGCGCCATCCAGTGACGGTCCATTGTGGTATGAGCTCATCCTTCTTATTCTTAACTATGGTCATCCCTCCCTTCTTTGCGACAACCTGGACAGGGCTTACCCATGGTCTGTCTGAGATGGGATAGATTAAGCCAGCGTCAAGGAGTTTTATGACTTCCTTTTTTATTACCTCCTTGATGTTGGGGTTAACTCGTCTTTGAGGTTGGACACTTGGTTTGAACTCATCTTCCATGAGGATTTTGTGAGTACAGAACGATGAGTCGATCCATTTAATATCGGCAATACTCCAAGCGATTGCTCCTTTATGATTTCGAAGAACCTCAAGGAGCTTGGTTTTTTCGTCGGTGGACAATGCAGATGAGATGACCACTGGGAGTTGATTGTTTTCCTAGAGGAAAGCGTACTCAAGGTGCTCGAGTAATTCCTTTAATTCAAGTTTGGGTGGTTCCACGCTTGATGGTCTTAGTCGATTTTCTAGGGCTTTCCATTCAAGTGGTTTCACTGGCTCTGTCCTCGGGTAGAAAGAAACAGTGAGTGCCTTGTTAGAGTTTTCCTCTTCTTCCTCTTCAGTCCATTTCCCGTCATGATTTACTATATTGATCTATTGTTCCTGGATCAGCTTAGCGGTGTGATCGGCGCAATATAGGTAGTTGTCGCGGGAGTATTTAGATTTCATCGATTTCCCTATGTTAAAGGTGATGGTTTCGCTTCCGACCCTTAAACTCAATTTTCCCTCGTGTACGTCGATCACAGCCCTTGTTGTGGTGAGGAAGGGTCGTCCCAAAATAATCGGGACTAGCTCGTCTTCGTCCATCTTTAAAATTATGAAATCGACCGGGAAAATGAATTTGCGTACTTTTACCAATAGATTCTCGCAGATACCAACCGATTGGCCAGCTAAATACTCATTTTGGTAGGTTTAAGTTTAGAAATCCCTAATAGTCAGAAGAGAGAATGTGGCATGAGGTTAATACTTGCCCCTAAATCAGCTAGGGCGTTCTTTACTGCCAGGGGTCCGATAAGACATGGCAATGTGAAGCTTCCTGGGTCTCCTTCCATTTGAGGCAGACTCCATGAATAATAGCGGAACATTCTTCACTAAGTTTGACTGAGGAGGCTGCTTTCTCAAGTTTTTCCTTATGCGAAAGTAGATCTTTCAAAACTTTGGCTCCCTTTGGCATATGAATCATTGCTTTAAGGAATGGCAGATTGATATGAATTTGCTTAAATATTAAGAGAAGTCGCTCATCCTCGTCATCCTTTTCCTGCTTTTTTAGTCTGGACGGAAAAGGTAGGTTAGATGTCTTGGAAGGCTGGTAAAGAATGGACGGTCAAGGGGCGGGCTCTTGTGTAATGCTTGGTTCGGCGCCCTCAGGCCCTTCCTTTTCGGTTTCTCCCTCAGTGATGTTATCAGTTGCTGGTCGTGGTGAGGCTGGAAAAGGTGGGTCTTGTGTGCTAATTATTGATCTAGTTGTTATGGCGAAAGTTGGTGCTTTAGGTTTTGGAGTTTCACTTTTGTTAATTGCTGAGAGTATTTGAGAATATTGTTCACGTAGTTCCTTATGGTATTAGACAAGCATATCTCCTATCCCCTTTGCGTGAGAATTCTTTTCGAGCATTAAGTTGGTGAGCTCATCCTCAAACTTGCTTCTGATAGTCCATTCAGGGCCATCCTCCCCTTTTCCTTTACGTTTGTTGTTCCCCCATGGTGAGGTGTCGTCGTTCTGATAGAACCTCAAAAAGGAAGGGTCATCATAGATGTCTCCCCCGGATAGGCATACATGTTTGGTCTAGCCAAGTTGTTTGCATTCATCGGCCTCGTGAGATCCTCCGCAATAGTCGCAGATTAGGTAGGGTTTTTTAGCCCAACCTCTTGAGCAGGTGTTTCGAGGTAGGAGATTTAATTACAAACCCTTTTTAGGCGCCCCCTGAATGTGGGTTGTACAGTTTCCAAAATGGAGGAAATGTTCATGGATGGTGGCATGTCATCCCACAGATCATCTTGGTATTGGACATATTCATCAATTCAAATCCACCCTTCTTCTTCGGTGAGAGAATGGAATCGGAATTGAGTGAACTGGTCGAGTTTCCTACGATCGTCCTGGGATATGTTATCATGAAAGATTTGTACTAGAATCTATTTATGTATTCCATGATGGGGGACTTGGTTGATTAAGTCTTGGAAACGAATCCAAGCACTTTTGATGGGTTCGTTGTCCCCTTGTTTGAATCGAAGGATTAAGTCTTTAAGGGCCGAGGTACGTCCAACCAAAAAGAAATGGTCGAGGAATCGTGAAACAAGTTGATCCCATGTCGTGACTTGAGTGGGAGGTATTCTGTCTAGCCATTATGCCGCTTTTTCTTTGAGGGAGAAGTGGAAGAATCTTAACCTAGATGTATCCCTTGTGGCTTCATCAGCTTATATGTTATCAACGATACTTAAGTAATGTTTAACATGGTAGAGGGGGTCCTCGGTTTTCAACCCTTGGAATGTGCATGTGTTTTGAATAAACTAGATGTCGCGTGAGTAAACGATTCTTCCGGTTTGTTCGGTTGGAACGGTGATTGGATTTTGGAAACCAGAGGATGTGGGACGAGAATGTTCATGCAAGGTCTTGGGAGGGGTTGACGGTTTAGGTCCGGTGTTGTTGGACGAGGAAGCTTCATCATCAAAGAGGTTTATTCTGGTAATAGCAAGGGATTTGTTTTGATGTGATCGCAAGGCGGCTCTTTTAAGCCTTTGTAATTCTCTTTCGGGTTCGTCAATAGGTTCCGTTAACCTTTTAACGGTGCTACATGTCATGGTGATAGATTTACGAAACAGAAAAAAACAAAGAAAGGGATAGACTTAAGAAAGCTAATATGCATAAATTAAAGTCTCACTTGAAAGGATTCAAGCAAGTAGAACTAAGCTAAACTATGATCAGAACCTAACTTAATGTGCGGTCATCGTAGGAATTCTACACGAGAAGTTTTACAACTCCCTAGGCAGTGCACCTAATCGTTTTAGTGTAGTATAGGCAAGACTCGGGGTTGTTTATCGTTTACTCGAGGAATAGGTTGGGAAGGCTTGATCACGGTCTAACAGAATTCTAAGGATTGAGGGAAGATTATTTTTGTATTTTTGTATTTTATGGAAAGCAGTAAAATCATATAATTGGAGGGATGTTTGGTTTTAGCTATTTAAACTAAATAATAACTATGCTACTGGTGATAACAATAAGATAAAAGATTGTGTTCATTTAGTCATGTATTACTCCATAGATTGCTTCTTCTAGTGTTGTTGCCTTGTCACACTTGTGATGATCTATGGAACTATTTCCTAAGTCATGAACGAATTACACAAACCTGCCATCTACTTAGTATCCCGTTAGAGCAACGCACCTATAAGGTAGTATGGAGACTATTACAAGGCCTCTAAGAGTACACTAAGTGCATGTGAAATATATTAAGAGTGGATCAACTATATTAGGGGGCAAGGTAGTATGAAGACTATTACCCGATGGTATCCTTTCTACATAATTATGTTTTCATAAACATATCAACAGCGATGCGACAAAAGCTGGTTTTCTAAGACCTAACATGCACATCCATCACAAGAAGCAACATCACCAAGATCTACATTATAGGTTTCATACAATCATAAACAAACACAATAATAGGTTTAGCCAAGCATGTTAAAGATTAAGCAAGAACAATAAACAATAACACAATGCATAGACATATTGAATGATTAAGTAAACCTTACTTGATTCAAACTTGAATTGGAAGAAGTACAATAGGGTTTTAGGCCCTAAACTCGTCTCCTATAGCTGTTAAACGAACTAGGGTTCGTACCCTCTTTTTATTTTAAAGTTACACCCTTAAAACCCTAAATTCGGGTTTGTATAGATAAGAAAAATGACGCGATGGCGTCGCGTTTTAGTTGTGACATCGTCGTAAGTAGAATCTTCTAGATCTGCGTGTGAGTCAGTGCATGCTGACGTCATCTTAAAATGTTATGACACTGTCACTTTATGGGTTGTGATGGTGTCGTGTATAGCTTGTGACGCCGTCTCCAGGCTCTATGAGCACAAATTTTCAAGAGTCTTAGTGTTGGTCCGTAATCTTGTCCGTTTCTTCTCTAAATGAGCCTAAGTCACGTGTAAATCTTCCAAGTGTCTTCCAAATGAGAAATACCTGAAAAGGAACGATTAAGTACCTATTTTGGGCATAAACATACAATTTTAGGGGATAAACGACCCCGAAAAAGTATATAAACTGACACCTCATCACATGTCCGAAGGATCTACGTTGACGGTAGGAGTTCATCGGAGATCATGTATGAGCATTGTTTTAAGAATTTTGACGTCAATGTCAAATCAAGACTAAGGAAAGCCAACGCCTCTCTCGTCGGATTCTCTGGTGAAACATACCATCCTTTGGGGCTGATAGACCTCAGAGTAACCATGAGAGATCCAAGAAAGAGTAAAACTGTGCTGCTAGAGTTTTCCGTCGTAAAATTTTGCTCACCTTATGACATGATTATGGGAAGAACCAGAATGAGGAGCTTTAGAGCAGTAGGTTCGACCATCCATTCGATGATCAAGTTCCTGAAGTCCAAAGGAGTCGCCATGATGAAAACCAGCAAATAAGCTCTATGTGAATGCTAACAGATAAAGAATGCAGAGTTCGTGGAAGGAAGCATAATGGTGCTAGCATACGGAACAAATGTCCAAAATAAGGGAGCAAGCAATATTGCGGGCAATGAGCATCCCCAACCAAAGGGTCGAAAAGGAGCCCATGATCACTAAAGAAACCTAGGAAGAGGATACAGTGAAGGAGAAAGTGATATCCATATTGACCGCCCGGATCAGCACGTGCTGATTAACGGAAGCTATCGGTTGGTCGCAAACAAAGGCTGGAAGAAACACTTCGAAGGAACGTAGATGTGTTCGCATGGGCAGCAACGATAAGTATGACCGTGCCACGGTTCGTCATGGAGCATCAATTACAAGCATACCTTCCGGCAGAGCCGGTGATCTATAGGAAATGACCATTAACCCCGGACCGAAAGGAAGCGTTAAAAGATAAAGTGTTTGAATGGCTGAGAGAAGGAGTAATTAGAAGAGTTTAATACCCAAGAGGGTAGCTTACACAATACCCATTAGATAGAAGGACGGTGCTTGGCGGATGCAGGTGGACTATACAAGTCTTAATAAAGTCTGTGCAAAGGATATGTATCCACTCCTAAAAATAGAAGGGGAGCTCGGATTGCTCATAGGTTACCAATAAAAATGATTCCTATGGCTTCCCAGGGATCATAGCCAAGTGCGTATGTTATAAAGTAATGAAGAGAAAACAGGCTTCCACACGAAGGAAGGAATATACTGTTTCACCCATATGCTAACAGGATTGAAAAATTATGCAGCCACACTCCAAAGAATGATGGAAAAGGTGCTCGGAGATCAGAAAGGGCGAAATGTAGAGGTTTATTTAGAAGAGATAGTTGTAAAGAGCGAGACCGAAGAAAGCTTAATAAAGGACGTTGAGGAGACGTTGGATAAGCTCCAAAGGGTAAATGTGAAGATCGATCCTAGCAAATGCACATTTGGAATGGAGAAAAGTAACTTTTTGGGGTATGTGGTAACAACAGAAGAAATAAAAGTCGATCCGGAAAAGGTAAGTCATACTGAGAGGCCCCACACCTGAAGGGCCAGACAAAATACGAACTTTGTCTTTACAGTTAGCAAACATCAGCAGGTTCATACCTAAGATGGCGAAGCTCATGCTTCCCACCCGCAATGTCCGAAAGAATGCCGATGCGGCGGATACATTTAATTAGACAAGTGAAGCTACAGAAGCTTTCCAAAAGATAAGAAGAAGATTGGCCAAGCTCCCAACATTGACAGAACCAAAAGAGGGGGAGATTTTGATGGTCTGCTTGCGACCAAAGAACGAAGCGATAAGTTCCGTATTATTGGTGGACATAAACAAAGTCCAAATGCCTATTTCTTATATAAGCCGATCACTACAGGGGATAGAAACTTGCTACAATCCGACAGAAAAGGCGATACTGAAATTGGTTCACACGGAAAGGTCCTCAAAGACAACCTTACAAAAGCACCAAGTCAAGGTGATAACCGACGGACCTATGGAAGAAATGTTAAAGCTTTCAGGTAACGAAGGACGATTGGCAAAATGGGCAGATGATGACATCAAATAACATTACATTTATACCATCATTTATCCTAAGTAAATTACCCACTTTTATATAATTATTGCAAGAATTGTTACTTAATTGTTTAAAGTTGTTAATTGCAGTAATTATGAAGAACATTATGAAGACACGCTAAAAGGCGCACATTTTAGAGCTTAAACGAAGATATTTAAAGATACTTAATTCTGACTCAATACGCCGTATCCAGCCAAGAAGATACGGTGTATCAGCGCCTGGACTTCACAAGAAAACGCGTGTGTTCAATTCCCAATACAGCGTATCTTGCTAACCACATACGCCGTATCCAGCTGGTCAAACAATAAATGATCCTGCATTAAATGTAATTGAGGAAAGATATTACTGATTGATTGTGAATGCAGCGCGCACTCCAAGGGATTTACCCCTATACGCCGTATTGACATAACTCAATACAATGTATCCACTCAATTTCAGAGACTATAAATAGAAGACTCAAAAACGAGTTTTCAGTGTGCAAAATCATATTCCTTATACCATAAACATAAAAGTCAATTTTCTGAAGTGAAGAAGAGCAGCCGAGGTCAAGCATCGATCACGATTCCATAGAAGACACCGTGTAATTCCTATACTCTTGTAATCAATTAATTTTTGGTATCGTTTGTTAACTCAGTTAGTTTACTTTGGTTGTTTGATTATACTTGTATTATTACAATGGTTATGGGCTAATACCCTCGGGTACTAGCTATCTTAATGAAGATTTAATGTTTGGTTTGTTTAATCTCGATTGCTTAATTTATCGTTGATTGTTTAATTATGTTTATTACCTCATACTTGTCTATGCGCTTGAATATGAGACCTATCATTCAACTGGGTCTAGTAAGACTTACTAAGTGATCTAGATACTGGGATAGCTCTCTATATCGTGTTTTATATATCTGGACCAATAGGATCACAAATAATGTCCTATCTTTACCTTTAGATTAGTGAGCTTAGTTGGACTGGCAGGTGACCCTTCTACCCAACGAGTATGTTCTTAATCAATTGATAAAGACTTGGATAGTGGACTACCAGTATATAAAATATCGTCAAGTAGTAAGTGGGTAAAGTCCCGATGGGCTAGGGTTTAACAAGATCACCATTGCTTTAATCCCTAAGATAGATTATAATTAAACTAAAGGATGCTTTATGCGGATGCTTTAATTGTGACAGGATTCAACGTGTCTAGGTCTTAGGATGATGTCCCGCCTAAGTCTTAAGAATGATATGCCACCTCAAGATAAGCAGTCATTATACTAAACAAACAAAACAACATTTAATCAAATTTAATATGGTTAATACAGTTTTCTATCATTTGGCTTGTACCGCTCTTTCATCTTCTGATTTTCTTCTTGCGTGATTATTGTGTATTGAATTGATTTTAGTCACCACCAAACCTGTGACAGTCTCTCAGGCCGAAAACCCCCCTTTTATCATTAGAACTAGGTTTAGCATAGGTTTAACAAGTAATTAGAATTAACTAGTCTAATTAGATTAGTTAAAATACTAATAGAATATAAGGTTAACGACATCGCTCTTAGTGTTCGACACCCTACTTACCAGGAAACTCCATCTGATCGGGTACACTGCCTGTTAAATTGCTGTTTTAGGTAAAGTCGGCTAAATATAAATTTAAAACTTAGTAATTAATAAATATAACCTACACGACAGCACATCAAGTTTTTGGCTCTGTTGCCGGAGAGTGAAAATTTTTAATCTTTATTCTTATTAGTATTTCTAACCCTTAATTAAATTAGAATAATTTAATTAATTTTATTCTATTTGTATTTAATTAATTGTGTGTTTAAATTCCTGCATTATTTAATTATTTTTAAAGTACTTTACTTTGTAGTTTGGTTCCTTGTCTGTAATTTCCAGCTTAGGTTTATCATGGATGATCCAAACATCACTATGGAAGAGTACATCAGACTTGAAGAAGAAAAAGATTAAAGGCATGGTCGTACGTTTAATTGGCAAACTACCACATACAAAAGGTGAAATATTGTGAAAATGAGGACGATTGCTTCATAAACTTCAAAACTGAATTCCCAGCTATGTCTTTGATGATACATTAACATCTGATGCAACACTCTCGTGTGAACCCACGGTAAGTCTTCTTAATAAAAATAAAATTGACTTTAAAATATCATTTGACGAATCCGACGATGAAGAATACATGGTGATATTTGACAATAATTCATTTTCTTATAAAATAATTTCTGTCGATACTTTGAAAACGGATTCAGAAAATGACAATGATAAAGTCGATATGCCTTCGTTCCCATCACCTGAGCCTATGGTTAGTTATTTTGATGATTTATACCTCAAGGATTTTGAGGAAGAATTTCCAGATTGTTTACAATGATGTCCTAACGTCTAAATTAGATTTCTTAACTGAACCTACTGTAAGTCCTCAACATATCAATGAATTTAATTTGAAAGATGAAACATCATTTTCCGAATGTGATATAAAGGAACAAAACATTTTGTACTTTAATGATTTATTTCCTCTTAACATAATTTATCCCGATGATTTATAGTCAGATAAGGACAATGATGATGATGAAATCGATATAATACAGTCTTTGGGAGGTAATGTAATAAACATCGACACTAAAGGGTCAAATAAGCTTCTGAAAACAAGTCACGATAGAATTAGAAAAATCTTCAATGTGAGAAGTTTTATCATGGAATTAAAAGTTAATATCATGGGTTGGAATTGTCTTAACAACTTGATGCCATTAAACCTCGTTAAGAATTTATATGTACTGATGGCATCCCGTTCGACCCCAAGCGGTTTTATAAGAATGGTGTTAACACGAAATGATTGCGGAGGCCAAGGTACGTCTTTCTTCACTTTAATAAACTTAAGAAATTTGGTCTCCAAAAATAAATACGGCATATCGACTAAACACCTATATGCCGTATCTATTATTTTTAACCAGAGTTGACCTAGTAAACTATTTAACCCAATACGACGTATTGGCCAAAACCCAATATGGCATATCCAGTTTGGGTATATAAACCCAGTTCATATGCCGAATATGTTTTTACACACTTCTTTACTCCAAAAAACCTAAAATTCATCGAGGTAAATCCAAATCCATCACTACTCGCTTTTAGGTCGGCATTTAATTACTCAATCATCATGTAATCATTTCTCGACTTCCTTTTTCCTTTTTCCTTTTTTTCAATTGGACTTAGGGTTAGGGTTTATATTCGACTAGTTTTTGTGCCATGAAACTCGCATACATCTCCCTATACATGTTAAGATTATTACTAGAATGATAAAACACAGAGTCAATGGGTTTGGGGTAAACGAGTAGAAATGGGAAACCCATTTCAAGTTTTAACTGAAAAACAATACGACGTATTCATCCCTAATGGATACGGCGTATCACGGATTTTTTCCCCAAAATTTGAAACCTATACGACGTATCCATTAGCTTGGATACGGCGTATAGACCCCTTTTGAGAATATTATCAGTTTAATTCCCTATATGGCGTATTGGCTTAGTCCATACACCGTATGTTCTTGTAACCTCTATAAATCGTATTGACTTACCCCAATACGCCGTATCCACCCTGAAACTAGAAGGGTACAATTTCTTGATATAAATAATGATCCCGTTTTATTTGCAGATATGGCTCTACCATAGAGAGATCAAAGACACTCGTACCTTAGGTTTGAGGGGATGGAGTACAATAATGCAGATATTCACACATTTGAGGAGAGGTTGGAGAGGATTTTCAGGAGGCAGATCCACATGGTTTAGGTTATGGAGTTTGCTTGTTTGACAAAGGAGTTAGGGGAGGATGTGGATACTAGGCTTAGGATGGTACATTCTAATGAGCAGGGACAAGACGTTTTTGTTAGTGATGCTTGGAGACGGTTGCTAGATATTAGGGGATCACTGGTGCGAGAGTGGGTTTTGGAGTTCTTTGGTACCTGTAGGTTTGATGACAGGATTTTGGATTTTAAGGCCCCTAGCAATCTTCAGTTCCAGTTGGAGGGTGCTAGACGCCAGATGAGCTGGATGGAGTTTGTTCTTGGTATGGGGTTGCATACGGTTGATGAGATTGGTACAAATGGGTTTAGGAGATATTGGGCTGAGAGTTTATTGAATCATATTTACGTGGGGGCGCTTGGGCTTCGAACATAAGAATTATGTGGTTCAGATTTGGTTCCTTCAGATGTGTCTCATTCGGCTCCTCGGCTAAGAGAAAGAGTGTGGTTCAGCTTCAACAACTTTAGAGGTTGTTGCAGCTCCTTTATCCCCTAGCTGAAATTAAGACATAACATCGTTAGCTCGCCCTGGGGTTTTAATCCAAGACCAACCTTCGGCGTGAGAGTAAGTATCGGTATATGTTGGTATATACTCTAGTAAGGGAAACTAGAGAGAGAAAGAGAGTAAGTATGCTTCGGTGTGTGTAACCTTATGGATCATTTGGGGCATACCACTTCTATTTATACTAGTTGGGCTTCACTTGAAGACAAGAGAATTATGGTCCTGGTCTGTCCTTTTATCACCACGTGTTATTGTGGTCTTGGTCTGTCCTTTTGTCACCACGTGTTATTGTACTAGTCTGACCAACACCGATGCTACTGACTCCGAACCTGAACCATCCTTCGATCGTCCAGCTATCTCCAGAGTACCGTTCCGACATCAGGTGCTTATATCACAAGTCTCTTCAAAGGATTAAGTTAATCATGACTACCTCCTTCGGATGGTCTGGACCTGAGGTCTGCTCCGGAGGTCTGCTCAAGAGGTCTGCTCCAGAGTTCTGCTCCGGATGTCTACTCCAACCTAGCGTGCTTTGCTTGGTCTATCTTTGGGATTAAGAGTATTTGATTGTCATTATATTCTTCTGATTAGCTGGAGGAGATATACCTCATCATGTCCTCCCAGTTTAGTATGATGTGGTGTTAGTCATGTCATGCTAGACTTAAATGTTTGTTGTAGCGGCATGCTAGATGGGTGTATTATATTTGTTTCTTCCAAACTTGTCATGAAATCCTCCTGATTGGCTTGAGTAGACTGTTCCTTATCATGCACTTAGCTCCTTTTGATTGGCTGGAGGAGACTATACCTCATCATGTCCCCCAATCTAGTATTTGCGATTCTTGATTGGGAATGCTAGACTCCAATTATGTGTAATGTCTTTTATTTTTGCGCTTTTGGTCTAAGCTTCTGGTTGTCTGTCCCATTTTTTGTGGCCGACAAAAAGAATATCAATTCGGTTGGCGATTCCCCTGGGGTAATTCACTGGATTTCGATGATGAATTGTACGCCAAGTCTCCATAAGCCTAAGCAAGGCTGGAGGCGATCGAATCTTTTCAAAGTGATGCTTCTTATGTTCTTACATGCTCAGAGTATGTTGACACTACGTCCTTCTCTTTCGGAGGTTCTGAGCTAGTTACAGGAGCTTCCTCATCCAACGGTTGTTTGATTTACTTAGAGAGTTTGCCTTACCAAAGGTTGTTCCATCATTCTTTGGTTGAGATTATACCATTGAGCTTTCCCCTTTTCTTCTTTGGTAGGATCTATTTGTATTATTTGGGTCTGCTGCTTCCTTTAGTGCTTAGTTTTGTTGCTTCTGTTCACCCGGGCTAGGTATTCGTTGCTTCCTCATATTTCTATTATGACTAAAACAGATATGCATATATATTCGTCTATATTAAAGCAAGACGAGCTAGAATCCTTGATAATGCACCATTCCTTTAGGCTTGTACCCACGCCTACCTTCTCCCAGTGTTTGTGTTTTCCTGAGTAGGGTCCCATTTTCTTAAAATATGTTGAAGTACGTTATTCCCAACTGGTTTCTGGCTTGGAGGAATCTGGACTCTCATGTTATCGATGAGTCCCCTACAGAAGGTTACACTCTGAATGATCTTTTGAAGCTGTGTTTTCTTCGTAATATAGCAGATGTTGTTTTCGTCCATTCCGGTCTCAATGCTAGCTGGTATAATCTTCTTGCTAATCATACTTCTATCCTTGCTGTGGAGGACACTTGTTTACCTGATCTAACTACGGACGAAGTTATTTGTGAGTAATTCTGATCCTATGGTCATTAGGAAGGTTAAAGCTACGGCTGAGCGAATAGCCTTTTTCCAGCCGAAGGAGTCCTCCTATGTGACTAAGGAAATTAACTCACAAAGTTTCCAAAGTTGGGTCTAATGTTCCTTATGCGAAGCGTGCTAATGATGTAAAAGGTTCTGCTGACAATGCCAATGATCTTGTTCGGAGCTTTGATTTTGTTTAGAGCTTTGATCTTGTTCAGAGCTTTGATCTCGTTCAAAGCTTTGATTTTTTTCAGAGCTTTGATCTTGTTCGAAGCTTTGATCTTGTTCGGAGCTTTGATCGAAGGACCAGGAAAAAGGTTGATCCATTTGTTATCCTCCTTCCGCATGTGCTGCCTACCAATCTAGACCATATTGGGTCCTCTGTTGTTTACAAGACATTGATCTTCTTGGGTATTCTAGTGTTGCTCAAGGTGGTTTTTGCCTCTTCTCTTTAACTTTAAAATATTTTCCCTTTGTGCTCGTTATCAATTTGCTCTATTTTCCTTTAGCTGTTGTTGAGGATACTTTGGCTCAAGGTACTAAAGGATTAGGGTTGATGCTGAATGAAGATCATCAAGTGCTTAGAAATGAGCAGAAGCTGGAGGAAGATGCCCCTGATTATACTAGAGTGGATGACGATGGTGTTGAATTTTCTCCTGCTCCTTATTGTATTCCTTGTCCTTATGCTAATGGAGAGAGTGCCGTACCTCTGAAGTATACAAAGGAGGAGTGAGGTCAGATTCATGTTCCTTCAGCTTGATTCGTTGAATAAGGAAATCTTTGAAGATCTCACGGTTTGTGAAGATGCACTTGATCGTTCCCTCTCTTTGGCTGAGATACTCAAGATAGAGACTATGTGTCCGCTTGGACCCTTGAATCAATGAATGTATTTAATGCTCTTTTGGTTTCTCATGGTTCTGGAATGAATATCCGTTGCTTGAGAGACTCGGTTTAAAGGTTTAGTCCGAGTTTACTGAACAACCAATTATGCAGGTTGTTGGTCCTGCCTCTGAACTAGACACACTAAAGGAGAACTAACAAAATTTTTTATGAGCCCTCTACCCGATCAATTGGTTTAGACGAACTGAAACATGACCAGTCTACCGAAGAATCTGTGACCCCCCGAGTGTAAGGAGGTGATTGCCAAGAATGAATAGGAGATCATAAGTCTTTTGGTATTAGGCATTTTTTGCAAGTTTATGTCGACCATTTATTTCAAAAGCTTATTCAGAGGGTTTCTAACTTTGTTCTAGGATCTAAGATTGAGCCAAACAAGGCTGATCTGGAGGAAGTAGCTGATCTGGAGCTTGACTAGTTTCTTACTTCAGCTTCTGTAGTTCTTGTGTCTTCCATTGTTCATATTTCAAATATTTCACACAATACTTTTGCCCATACATCCGTTTCAAATGCCTTAAAAGTCAAGAAGACGACCAAAACTAGCATTCCTTCGGGAGTTTGATTTGTCCTTCTTTTGTAATAAATAACTTGAACTTTTTATCTTTCTTGTTATCTTTTGCACTCTTTGAGAAAGGGTATGTAGTGTGCCGGAGATCTTTTGGTTGCTCCGATCTTGTGAATATCTTATCATTGATTAATATCTTCTCTGGTTGGGTGGCCCCATTTATGACCTTATCTTGCTTCATCAGCTCCTTTACTTCCCTATCCAGAGGAGTGTGCTAGTCCGGAGGGATGTTGGACTCATCTTTTTTAGGATGATGTCAAATTTAGATGTCTTACTTTGGTGGGCTACTTCCCCAGCTTATAAGGATCTTTCTAGTTTCGAAGCTCTTCTCATCGGGTTTGTTGTCCTTCCATTTTGATTAGATTACTATGCTTATTTGATTTACCTGTATTTTTTTATAACAATATATATATATATATATATATATAATATTTTTATATAATATATTATATTATATATAAATTTATATATATTTTTATATATGTAGTTACTAGCGTGCTCTATTGTTTTCACGGAGCAACTGTAGCAACCTGGTAATGTTACTTTGGTGCTATCATCTCTGTCCGATTTAGTTATTTACCGGAGAGTGCTAATTAGTGTTAGGCATAGGTTGTTCAGCCAAATGTAGTACCATCAATCCGTATGTCAATTACTTATGTGGATCATCACGAGCGCATTATTCCAAACCATGATGTTTCGTCCTTATATTGCCAAGAGGCGTCCCTCCACGAAAGCGTCCTTCCGTATGATACCGAATCATTAATACACATGTTACATTATTACGAGCTCTTTTTACATTTTTCTCAAACAAGTTCTTATTGTTTTGAAGTAGGAATCTTGTGAGTTGGTTGCCGTTAGTATTGTATTTTTTACTTAATGCGTGACGTAGTATTAGCCAACTCGTGCTCATTAAGTTCACATACATTGGCAATTTGGTTACACTTAAACCCTACCCAGTTACATGTTTTGGCCATCACTTATAGCACCTGTGTTGCATGTCTAGTGTTATCATCTCCACACGATGTAGCTATTCATCAGAGAGCTTAACAAGAAAATGAGAGGAATCGAGCACCTCATATTTCTTTTGTAATGCGGGCATGTTTCCATGATTACTTGTCCCTCCACCTTCCCACCAAATCTAATCAGGTGGGGATAATATTAAGATTTTACCAATTTCATCCGGAGGTACCGAGCTGTCCGTTGTTACTTGATTATTCCGTGGTAATAAGTCCCATCATACAATTCGAACAAGGGTTGTTCTAGAGGCTCTGCCTCTTCCCATAATTTTGAAATAAAGGTAATGGTCGAGCATGCTTATGAGGATACAGTTGTCTAGTTTGGAGGCTGGCTCCTCCAGTCCTGAGGTGACCCTTGTCCCCCGGCTACTTCGGAGTATCGTTCTAGGGTGGTCTTTTCCTAATTTATATTTGAAATTACGAGTGGGCAATTAAGATTATCTCATCCTTAGTGTCTAAAGGACATTATAACTTGTTACATGCAAATCACTACATTACGGATGAGAGTTTATTTATTCAGATATACGCAACTATAGGGAATTCTACAAATTTTCGTATATGCCTATGCATGGTTTAGTTATATGCATCGGTACCAGATACCAGACCAACATCCTTAGTTCGCACTATCATGAAAGCTTATTGTTAAAATTAAGAGGCTAAGGAAAGGTTTATAGTTTTGCTACCAAAGGATCTACTCATGTGCTTTATATCCTTGTGTGGCGGCTTAAGAACGCGTAAAAGTAAAGAGTTTAAACACTTACTAGTTTCCGCAATTGATATGTGAGATGCAATGAGTGTATATCGGACGAGTGATTTCATACCTTCTAATCACATGCTACTTCTAGAAGCTCCATCGGAGGACCATCACCCTAGATGATGCCGGACAAGAAATTTCATATCTTGGTATCACATGCTACTTCTAGAAGCTCCATCAGAGGACCATCACCTTAGATGATTTCGAATGAACATCATCATACCTTTATATCACATGCTTCTTTGGAAGCTCTGTCAAAGGACCATCACCCTAGATGATTCCGGACGAGCATTTTCATACCTTTATATCACCTGCTTCTTTTGGAAGCTCCGTCGGAGGACCTTCACCCTAGATGATTCTGGACGAACATCTTCATACCTCTATATCACATGCTTCTTCTAGAAGCCCCGTCAGAGGACCATTACCCTAGATGATTCTGGATGAGCAATTTCATACCTTTATATGCCATGGTGCTTCCGAACCAGCATCTGAAATGCTTCCTTACCCGATCGCACATGAAAGACTTGGCAATGTCTCTCTTATCCGATGCATTCCTTTAGTACTTCAACATGGACTGTGTCTTGCTTTGGTTCTTCCTTATTTATAGAGATTTGTCGAAGGATCTTTTCCTATCTTCTTTCAGCGGCATGCTCCCATACGAGCTCCTGAATCTTTGTTTTGGAACCTCCATGTAAAGTTTCCAAGGAATTCCTTTTCCCTTATCCCGCTGATCATTGTTCTCAATACGTTAATACTTTCCTTAACGAAAACTGGGGAAGGGGAGGAGGTTGTTTGAGATTGTGGGACTGGTTCGGTTGGCCCTTTTTGGGTTTTCGTTCCTACGTCCCTTACCTCTACTCCCTGGATCTCTTCTCCCACTAGTTGCGAGTCAACCATATTTTTATCTTTCTTTTCGAACTTAGGTAGATTGGGATGTTGGGTCCCACGGATGGCGCCAATGTTGAATCATATTTACATGGGCCACTTGGGGTTGGAAAATAGGCTTTGATTGTAAGAATTATCTGGTTCAGCTTTAGTTCCTTCGGAGGTGTCTCCTTCGGCTCCTCAGCTAGGAGTAAGAGTGTGGTTCAGCTTCGACTACTTTGGAGGTTGTTGCAGCTCCTTTGTCCCCTAACTGAAATTAAGACATAACACCATTAGCTCGCCTTGGGGTTTTAATCCGAGACCAACCTCCGACGTGAGAGTAAGTATCAGTATATGTTGGTATATACTCTAGTGAGGGAAACTAGAAAGAGAAAAAGAGTAAGAATGGTCCGGTATGTGTGTGTAACCTTGTGGATCATTTGGGGCATACCACTTCTATTTATACTAGTTGGGCTTCACTTGAAGACAAGAGAATTATGGTACTGGTCTGTCCTTTTGTCACCATGTGTTATTGTAGTCCTGGTCTGTCCTTTTGTCACCACGTGTTATTGTACTAGTCTGACCAATACCGATGCTACTGACTCTGGACCGGAACCATCCTTCGATCGTCCAGCTATCTCTGGAGTACCGTTCTGGCATCGGGTGCTTATATCACAAGTCTCTTCAAAGGATTAAGTTAATCATGACTACCTCCTTCGGATGGTCTAGACCTGAGGTCTGCTCTAGAGTTCTGCTCCGGATGTCTCCTCCAACCTAGCGTGCTTTGCTCAGTCTATCTTTGGGATTAAGAGTAGTTGATTATCATTATCTTCTTCTGATTAGCTGGAGGAGATATACCTCATCAGAGTTCTAGGACAGTCACCTCTAAGGGCGATCTGAGGGAGTATTGGGAAGAGATCTCGTCCTCTAGGAACTTCCTGACTACTGCCCCCTCTTATGTTGCGATTAGGGATCCCGTGAGGAGGCTTTGTCATCGGTTGATTACCCACAGCATTGCTAGGAGAGGTCAAGCACCTGAGAAGGTGACCTGAACTGACCTCTACTTTCTTAGGAGCATGGATCGGGAGGCTATGAACCTCTTCTTTTTTCTTGCCTTTTATCTATTTAGGCATGTTGAGGGGATGAAGAGTAGAGTACAAATGTCCAGGGGACATTTCATTACATGCCTTACTGATCATTTTGGATTATTGACAGAGGCAGGATTACATGGGTTGACCATTAAGGCTAGGGATCTAACTGAGATCGATCTTGATAAGCTAGCTAGGCTTTATATATGTGAGGAGCTGGCCGATACTTGGGTTTGGGTAGCCTCGAGATCAGAGAGGCAGCAGGCTGCTGTAGTTGGTGCCCCTTAGGGGGTTGAGGGTGATCATGCTGTTGATGAGTGTGTCCAGGCTATTCTGGCACCCATTCAGGCACCTCAGCCACCTCTTGCTGCTGCTTCTCGATCTATACCCTAGAGGATTACGAGGCTTGAGGAGGAGGTACAAGAGTTACCGCAGAGTATTACAGGCCTGTGTGGAGTTGTTGAAAGGTCTATTACTGATCAGGCTAGATTCTCCACCTGGATGATCAACTGTATGACATAGCTCATGGATGCAGTGGTCGTACTTATTAGGCATTTGATAGCACTCTTGTCGGTAGCTAACACATGCCCTACCAGAGACGCACCAGACATAGGACCGACGACACCAACACCTCTGCTCCACAACAGCTAGATCCCTGATCTCTATCCCTACACTTTTTGATTTCCATCTCTGTACATTTATATTGTTCATGTAATTATGTATTTAAACTTAAAACATGTTATCTTTTGATATATATTATGATATGATGATTTTGGTTTAATTGTGTGTGATAGAATCAAGCCTGGCAGTAAGTTCAGCAACATAGCTTATTAATGGATTACGAACTCAAGGACCCTAACAAGAATGAATTTACGACTGCGAGCTATTAAAGGAAGAATGAAGCTGAGAAAAGAAAAAGTCTAACTTAAAGACTAGCTGAAATAAAAGTGCTTACCGAGAGACAACCCGGCTGTTGATCTCACTTCAATGGATCTTGAATTCCTTAGCTTGTGTAAGGTTTAGTTATACAAGATAAATCCTACATAACTTATGATAGAAACTTTGCTTGATAATACTAAAGATTATGCGGAATCTAATCTTTAATATAAGAAAAATTCTTTAATGAAACAGTAACACAAGAACACAATTTAATTCAACAATAAAAGCTCTAATATTATTATTACAAATAATACGAATACTCTCTTAGTATTAGGGTTACAAAACCTTGAAGCTATGAACAACTTTATGACTCATTTTTGGTACTTTGATATATAGAATTCTATACCCTAGGACCTCCTTTTATACACCAAGGAGTCCTAATAGGATTACAATATTTTCCTAAGTTATCATGATCTTCTAAACAAATAACTTATACGTATCTTTTACAAAAATATCCCATACATATCACATAAGCAATCTTTTCTCTTTTCTCTGAGCAGTCTTTATCCTTTTAGCAGTTGTAATCTTTCAGCAGTTGTAACTTTTATACCAGCAACATTAACTTTCAACACCAACAGTAGTAACTTTTGTACCGGCAACACTAACTGTGTACAAGCAGTATTAACTACTTAGAAAGTTTTCTTCAATCTTCACCAGCAGTACTAAGTTACACTAACAGTACTAACATTACTAACAGTTGTAACTAGCAGTAGTAATATACACTAGCAGTAGTAACTTACACTAGCAGTAGTAACTAGCAGTACTAACTACTTAGCATATTTTTCATTAAAATTACTAACAACACTAATTTATGCTTAGCAGCAGTAACTAATACCTTAACAGCAGTAACTTCAAGAAGGCTTTTAATCCCAACACCCTAGTAAATTTCTAGGAATACATCAAAAAGCCTATATGTTGTGATATTAACTAACTACACTGGTTAGTTAACCCCCATACTATAAGAGTAAGATTCCCCTAGAAAATCCTGTTGAGAAATTCTTGTCTTTTCCACACCAAAATGTTTATTTCATTACACCTTTACACCTTAGCTTACCTTATAGATTAAGCCTATTAATCAAATTTGCTAGTTGCTTTTGTGTAAAGTTTTGTAATTCCTATGTCAAAGTAAAATTTTCTATCTCTGGTTAGGTCAGAAAATTATTATCCAGATGAATTATGATGGTGAAGACGGTGAAATTACACCGAGATTCGTATTGTTATGTTGAAATAAAAAAATTGGAAAAATATAAAATTGCATCAAAAAAGAAGGAATGATTGATAGTCGGTTTGTTGATCTTAAACCGATAAATTACTTGGAGGATCGATTATTCGTTGATATGTGTAAAAATCAAAGATGTATAGTTTTATATAAAGTGGTCGATATCACCACTTGTTTTGTAAAAGTATGTATAAGTTGGGATGATTGGGAAGTTGACCGTTATGGGAACGCCAACTTAGGTTGTCTTTGTCATATGATCGAAACGTTTGTATATATTTCTGAGTCTTTATCATGGAATGGTCGGGAAAGTTTCTAGCAAGGTTATACCTTATTTGTTCAGGCTTAATCTATTTGTTTTGTGAATTTTATTTAACAACAATTTACTTCCCTTTCCTAGCAACTAACCTTATGTTTTACTCGAACAAGGATGTGATCGCGTCATGCATGTCTATTTCGTCGTTACGGCCATGTATGCGTGATTCAGCTGCCTTGTTGGTTTATTAATTTTGGTAAAAGTTAGAAGATTCATACCATATATCATTCTTCGTCCTAACACTTGGTTAAAATAGAATGAGGATGTGATCGAATTATAAATGTCTATTCCGTCGTTACGGCCATGTATGTATGATTCAGTTGCCTTGTTGGTATGGTACTTTTGGTGAAAGATTGTTAGAATGATCAACCCATTAAGCCTTTTAACCAAATTTACTTTTTGAATTGTTACTCCTTAGCTCTAGTGGTGGAGATGTGTATCCTTTCCAAGCATATGATAGAAAACTAATCATGACCGAGCAATTGAGCGTACCCATTAAATGTTACACCCTAGATTAGTTGAGTGATCTAAGTGTTTTCATTTCCCATATTTCGTGAGGTGCTTAGTTTTGTACAGGTGATTAAACGAAAGAAATGCTTAAAGGAAAACTCTTAACTTCAATTAGGATACATTTTCAATAAATTTCTAGAGTCTACTTGAAGACAAGTAGGATTCAAGTGGGGGAATATTTGATGACATCAAATAACGTTACATTTATACCATCATTTATCCTAAGTAAATTACCCACTTTTATATAATTATTGCAAGAATTGTTACTTAATTGCTTAAAGTTGTTAATTGCAGTAATTATGAAGAACATTGTGAAGACAAGCTAAAAGGCGCACATTTGGGAGCTTAAACGAAGATATTTAAAGATACTTAATTTTGACTCAATACGCCATATCTAGAAAAGAAGATACGTCGTATCAGTGCTTGGACTTCACAAGAAAACATGTGTGTTCAATTCCCAATACGTCGTATCTTGCTAACCACATACACCGTATCCAGCTGGTCAAACAATTAAAGATCCTGCATTAAATGTAATTGAGGAAAGATATTACTGATTGATTGTGAACATAGCGCTCACTCCAAGCGATTCACCCCTATACGCCGTATTGATATAACTCAATACGACGTATGCACTCTATTTCAGAGACTATAAATAGAAGTCTCAAAACGAGTTTTCAGTGTGCAAAATCATATTCCTTATACCATAAACATAAAAGTTGATTTTCTGAAGTGAAGAAGAGCAGCCAAGGTCAAGCATCAATCATGATTCCATAGAAGACACTGTGTAATTCCTATACTCGTGTAATCATTCGATTTTTGGTATCATTCGTTAACTCGGTTAGTTTACCTTGGTTGTTTGATTATACTTGTATTATTAGAATGGTTATGGGCTAATACCCTCGGGTATTAACCATCTTAATGAAGATTTAATGTTTGGTTTGTTTAATCTCGATTGCTTAATTTATCGTTGATTGTTTAATTATGTTTATCACCTCATACTTGTCTATGTGCTTGAATATGCGACCTATCATTTAACTGGGTCTAGTGAGACTTACCAAGTGATCTAGATACTGGGATATCTCTCCATATCGTGTTTTATATATCTGGAACAATAGGATCACAAATAATGTCCTATCTTTACCTTTAGATTAGTGAGCTTAGTTGGACTGTCAGGTGAACCTTCTACCCAACGAGTATTGACGTCATTCGTGAGAACGAATCGAGTAATAAATAAGTATTTCCAATTTGATATAAAAATTACTTTAGGAAAAGTAATAATCAATCTACCGGGTGTCGTATTCTCGAAGAGAGATGAATTTGAAATTCACGAAAGTATTTTGTTTGATGATTGATTGCCAAATATTTTGGTTTTTGATTTTAAACTAAGATAATAATAAACTAGATTATACTAAATAACAATAAGCAAAGCAATTAAAAGAAAAGATATGCTCGCTAAGTGAATTGTTTAGATCCTTAAGTGTGAATTTAAAGTTCTTATTAATGAACCAATATCTATCAAAATAATTATCTTCTCACGACATTAGTTTTTATTGAAAATATTTTTTATCAAGATATTAATTACTAAATCAATGCCTAATTATTCTTACGGCTTTTGCCCGTTCGAATAACCAAAACACTAATCTAAGTAATCTAAAAATCACTAATTAATATTCCCTTTTTAATTATCACACTTAATTCACTAAACACTAAATCACTTAACAAGCATATAAGAAAACATTAATAAAAACTAATCTACTTAGATTAACTAGAATAGCTGAATGACCAATAAGATAACGAGTCCTCAGCAACTTAGAGTTCGACGCACAGCTACGGCAGTGCGCCTACTTTAACCACAAACCAAAAAACTACTATACCTTCTAAACTGATCTCCATATGATTGGGTACACTGCCCGTTAAAGTGTTGTTTTAGGATAAGTCGGCTAAATATAAATTTAAAACTTGGTAATCAATAAATACAACCTATACGACAGCACATCAATACACACAATTTTTATATACTTTTTATTATACGTTTTTATGTAAGTTTTTTACGCACGTTTTTATACACGTTTATATACACACATTTTAACACACTCTTTTATATACATTTATATATAAGTTTTTATGCACATTTTTATACATGTGCATTTGAATGCATGTTTTTATATACTTTTTATTATACGTTTTTATATAAGTTTTCATGCAGGTTTTATACACATTTCTATACACCTTTATATACACACAGTTTAATACATGGTTTTATATACTCTTTATTATATGTTTTTATATAAGTTTTTATGCATATTTTTGTAGCATCCCGGTTTTTACAGAAAATAATAGCAGGGTTATCTAAAAAGCTATTCGTTATGTCACGTATTTTAGCAGTTTAAATAGAAAAAGTCTCACTTTGACGGAGTTAATAACATAGTTAGTGAATACTTATTATGTAATAAGAGTTAAAGAGTTTGGGTTCAGTTTGTAACATTTCATGTAAAATTGGCCTCATGAGTTGTTTCAGGGTTTATGTCAGTCAAAAATAGGTATATGCAGGCTGTTGCGGAAATGGCAGCAATGTTTTGTTAAGTGTCTTGATGATTATGACATGATATGGTGTTTATGCATGTTTCAGATAATTATATGCTATAATAGCTCATGTTCTCAACCTATGTGGTTATGATTTATGTTATGCAAGCATAAACCCAAGTGACTATACTTGGTTAGCTTAGCTCGAGTTCGTGAGCATAGTATTGCATGTTTGACGTATTTTATGTCATAGCTAGTTCATGAGTTTACAACCATGTTCATGTTATTGATAAGTAGTTTTCCATATCATGTTTATGTTAAATGTTAAGTTATGTGTTAAGAGCCTACATGTGCATCTATCATGATATAGGCGCTCGAGGCATAATCAGGATCTTTCAGCTTGCATTATATGGCCTGGGTGAGTAACGGATTTTCAGTTAACATGTTTAGTAGATTAAACGTGTTTAATATATATATATATATATATACCTTTCCATATCTCAAGTAATATATAAGTCATGTATTCACGTGACCTTAGTGGTCAAGTATCAGGGTCGTCCCGTGAATTTTAAGGGCCCTGTTCCGTTATAGCAAATTAGGCCCCTTAAACACGAATCTTAAATCAATAAGCAAGAATATAACTAACCATGGCTATTATCTAAATGTCATCACACATTCGCACATTTAAAAATGTTCGTTTGCTAACTCATTATGTCTTGATATATGTTTTCATTTGAGATATTTAAGTCTTAGGGGGTGTTTACCAAATTAAGTGGTTCCACTTAAGCCACTTAATTAGCCTCTTAAAAGGGAGAGAGAAGTTTTAATGCCTCTCTCAATTAAGAGACATTAAGGGTTTGGGCCCACTTTTCTTCCCCACTAAGAAGAAAAGAAACACCCCCTTACACACTCCAGATATTCTAATTTAAAATCAAGCCCTAAGTTCCATCAATTTCATTTTCATACTATAATTAATAAAGAAAAAGAAAACGTAAAACATAAGGTACATGATATACAAAGTTAGCACTTTAAACTATTTCAAAATTATGTTTTAAAAGAAAAAAACTACTTCAAAATTGAACACTATCTAAGGGAAAAGCAGTAAGCTTGAAGATTTATTACATCAGACTGGGTTGGGCTCCAGACATACTATGCAAGTTGAACTAATATTTGAGGCCCCTATAGGATATTGGGCCCTATGCCATTGCTCACTTTGCACAGCCTAATATCCGTCAAGTATCCACGTGACCTTAATGGTCAAATATGCAAGTCAAGTATCATGTTGACCCGTGTGGTCATATTTAATATCATGTTGACCCATGCAGTCATAATTAGTATCATGTTGACCCGTGTGCTCATCTTCAGTATCACGTGGACCTGTATGGTCATACTTAGTATCATGTGGACCCGTGTGGTCATACTCAGTATTATGCCTTAGTTTAGCTTCAACATAATGTCACAATATTAGTCTTAATATCATGTTTTAGTTTCACCTCAATACCATATTATAACTCAGTTTCTATATTCAGCTTAGTCTTAGTATATGCCACAGTTCAGCCTCCACACTATGATATAGCTTAGCTCTACTTACATTATGGCATAGTTTAGCCGCAATATCATATTATAGCTCAACTTCTGCATTTAGCTTAATTTCAGTATTATGTAGTAACTCAGCTTTACTATTATGTTATAGCACAATTTAAGTACACAACTTAGTTTAAGCGTTATGCCTTAGTTTAACTTCAACATTGTATTAAGTATAGTTTCAGTATCTAATTCAGCTTAGTATCATGTTGCAGTCAAGCCCAAGTATTGAGCTCATCCTCAATTTATATATGAATATTATATGTGAACAATTCCAGACTCAAAACAGTTTAGTAATAAACTTAGTCTCAGTCAGACTTGTGTCATTAACACTTAATAAAATAGAATCTTATTCAAGTTTTAAGATTTGACCTATATTGACCCGTGTATGAATACATGACATCCTATGTAGATGACCCGTACGCATATATGACATCCTTTGTAGATGACCCGAGTTAGAAAAGCACGATGACAAGTTAGAACCCCAAGAATAGTCAGAATAGTACTTTAAGCACACAGTCAGTATAGTGCTTATGCACTCAGCCAGTATAGTACTATAAGTACTTAGTCAGTATTGTGCTTATGCACACAGCCAATATAGTGCTTATGCACTCAGCCAGTATAGTACTATAAGTACTTAGTCAGTTTGTGCTTGTTTTTGGTAAATGTTTCTCCCGGTAAATTTATTACTCCAAAAAATAATTCAGTACAATGGATGAGGGTGAATCCCACATCTCATCCTATTACATAGGCAATCTACTTCCTTAAAAGAAGATACACATAAAGAGTAGACTAAAAGATACTCAAAACATCAAGTAATCTATTTTGTCTTACGACCTCGAACCTTGATATCCAAATTATCGCATATAGGTTGAATATTGTCAGGAATTTCCTGGCCTTCATACATATCATCATCATATGGGTCGTAGTCGTAATCAGCATTCCCATAAGTTTCCTTCCTTTGTTCTAGCAAGCTATTAGTACCATAACCAACCCCTGACAGTTTTAAAGCCAGGAAACATGCCATTTCATTATCAACAGGTTCAACTTTATCCTCACTACCATGATCACCCAAATACTCAACCTTTTCTAGAGGTTTACCCTCATCATCCGTAAGCACACAGTTCCCTTCCAGTAGATGTTGTTCAAACATATTAATCTTTTCTACTAAAGGGGTAGAACTTTGCCCTTCCTCTTGCACACCAGACATAAAAGCCTTATCCCCCGAATCAACTTCCTCAGTAACCGTGTTATCAACATTTAAAGCCTCAAACGAGTTAATAAGGGAAAATGTACCATTACCTGATGTCGAAGCATTCATCTTACCTGTCTTCTTTGAAGAGTTACCTGTAGTCGACACATTCTTCTTACCAACATAATGAGCCATCCTAGGGCTCACCTCATAAGCTGGCTTAGGGCTCACCTCTTCAGTCGGTTGATTAACTTTAGGGAGATATATAGTTTTTGGCTTCACCGAGACTGGTTTAAAGTTTTTAGTGCCTCCAATATTGCCAATTGATTTTTTTTACTTTAGTAAAACCATCATCATTAGCTCCGGATGATCTACCCTTACCGTTATCTACCCTATGCACCACTCGTTTCGAAGCTTTTGGACAATCATCAACCAAGTGACCAAATATTAGGCACCATCAGTTTGTGCTTTACGCACTAAGTATGTGCTTATGCACTAAATCAGTTATGCGCTTGGTCAATAACACACTATATGTACTCAACCAGTCAATGTCGTGCTTATGCACTTAGTCAGTAATACGTTTCATGTAGTCAAAATAGTACTATATTACTTATTCAGCATCATGCTTTATGCGTGTAGTTTCAATAGTAAGTTCCATACATAGTTTGAATACAATTAAGTTGTCAGCGTTAGAACTCAGCTTCATAATCCAGTACAATATGGTATACATTTTTTAATTCAATTAGTAACCAGCTTAGAAATAGGCTTATAACTCAATTATCATCCATATTTAAAATAGTCTTAGAAGCAGTCAGACTTGTGCCATTGACACTTAATAAAATATAATCTTATTCAAGTTTTATGATTTGACCAATATTGATCAATGCATGTATACATGACATCCTATGTGGATGATGTAGTACGCATATATGACATCCTTTGTGGATGACCCGAGTCAGAAAAGCACGATGACAAGTTAGATCCCCAAGAAGAGTATTCGCCGGCTAGGGAAGTTCTCACTCATAGCAGGACGATTAAGTATCGTCTAGTCAGCACGTGCTCAGATATTATGCCATGAATATGAACATAGAATTAAAATTATATATGTATCATGTACAAATAGCAAGACAACTAAAGTCGTACCATTTATAGCATATTATATATTAATATGTCATGTTTAAAATTGCAAGGATATAATAATTCAGCTTCATATTCAAATTTATTTTCAGAATCAGCCTCAATTATCAGTTCATTTTAGTTCAGTTCAGTTCAGTTTCCGTTATCTCACTAAGTTGTTAGGCCTAATCGTTCTTAGTTTCATGTTTTGCAGGTTTGTAAGACGAGACCAAGCTATGTGTTAGATGGAGCGTGATGGGTTAAAATGGTGTAGCTCGCGGGTTAGGTAACAAGCTTCTCAATTTCATCATTTATTATCAGTTTGGAATGCCCCAAAGCAAGTGATTATCAATTCATATTTTTATAATACAAGTCATGTATTATTCATAGTTACGATTTTTAAAAGGGCGTTTGGTATAAACCCGTTTACCTGTAAAACTCACGCTTTCGCATTCTTTTAAAGCAAGCATTGTATCCAGAAAGGCCATGTAGTATTTATGAAATAAAAGTTCATGTTTTTATGGTTTATAAAATTAAAAAAATTGGGCGTTTAAGTTTTTATACATATTTTTATACACGTTTATATACACACATTTTGATACATGGTTTTATACACACTTTTATACGCGTTCTTATACATGGTTTTATACACGTATAAAAACATGTATCAAATGTTTCTATACATGATTTTTATACACATATATAAAAACGTGTATAAAACTATATATAAAAAACGTGTATAAAACTATTTATAAAACCGTGTATAAAAATGTGTATAAAAACGTGCATAAAAACTTATATAAAAACGTATAATGAAACATATAAAATAATGTATATTAAACGTGTATAAAAACGTATATAAAACTATCTATAACGTATATGTAGACGTGTATAAAACCATTGATAAAAATGTGTATAAAAACGTGCATAAAAACTTATATATACATGTATAATAAAAAGTATATAAAAACGTGTATTAAAATGTATGTATATACCACGTGTATAAAAATCTGTATAAAAACGTGCATAGAAACTTATATAAAAACGTATAACAAAAAGTATATAAAAACGTGTATTAAGATGCGTGTATATAAACGTGCATAAAACTTATATAAAAGCGTATAATAAAAATGATATAAAAACGTGTATAAAATTTTAAAAATATTTAGAAAAGATTTTATTTTACAAAAACTAAATTTTGAGTTAATTACAAACGGTCGTTAGTATAAAAGACACGTTTCGAATGTTCCTTATAGCCCCAAACTTTCTTAATATTCCTATTGTAGCCAAAATGACAGGTTGAAAGGTAATTAATTCATGATACGTCAAAGCCTCCATGTTACAGGGCTACAATTAGAGATGGCAACGGGGCCGGGTATGCAGGGAATGGTTGATACCATCCCCATCCCCGAAGTTCAATATTTATCCCCATCCGCATCGGGGTTTACAAGTTACGTGCCATCCCCATCCCCGACGAGGAACGGGATCCCCGATGGGGAATCGAGGATATTTCCCCGTTACAAAATTAACATTTTAAATATATTTCAAATTGTGCAACCATAAAAAATAACACAATATAGTGATGCCAAATAACATTAACAACATCAACATTCAGACCCAGTATTAACATTAATATACGAGTGTTCTTACTGGAGGTTATTTACAAAAGGGAATATTAACCATCGATTGATAGTATTTCAATTATTTTATAGATATATAATTGTATATATACAATAAAGATATTCGGGGATAGGTTTGGGGACCCGAGGGTATTACCATCCCCGCCTCCATACCTGCTTTTTATTATCGGGGTTCCCCACACCCGTGATCATACCCGGTTAACTCGGGGAGTCCCCAGTCAAATCGGAATCGGGTATCGGATTCTCCGTCAATTTCAGAGTTTTTGCCATCTCTAGCTACAATAAGAAGATTAACGAACTTTACGCTTTTAAGTAGGGGTGCTCACGGTCTGAAAACCAAACTGGACCGGACCGAAACCGACTTTGTCCAAAACACCGAACCAAAATGGTCCGGTCTGGTCCGGGTCGGTCTGGTCTGGTTCGGTCTTCGGTCCGATCTGGTCCAACAAGCCATAATTGCCGGTTTTTTCGTAAGACCGAACCGGACCGGACCGAGGGCCAAAAATAAGGAAAAGGATGGACTGAGGGCCGGGTCAAAATAGGTTCGTTCTGGTAGGTCCGGTTCGGGCCGGTTTCTCAGTCCGATTCGATCTGCGGTCCGTTTTACTCACCCTATTTAATAATACCTCCGTCTCACATTAAGTGTCCACTATGACTTTTTTAAGCATTTCTTCTTCAACTTTGACTTTAAATATATTTATTTGTGCTATATAATACTTAATGAAAATTATACAAATGAAAATACATTTAAAAACTTAATCCATTCATATAACACGAACAAAAATATTTAAATTCAAAGTTGAAGAAAAAAAACTTAAAAAAGTCATTGTGAATACTTAATGTGAGACGGAAGGAGTAGAAAAATAAAATACAAAAACTTAAACAAACATGGTCAAAATGAATTAATGATGCTAAGAGGGGAGGGAGTCCATGGCTGTTGGCTTGGTGCCAAGCTATGACGCCAAAATGGCCAACGGCGCACGACACCATGGCTCGCGCCAAGGGTCTTCGCGCCGTGGCTAACAGCCCACGCCAAACTCAATTTTTTTTAAATCTATCCGTTAGGGGGAGCGGATATTCAAAAAAATACCCCAAAAATCACAATTTTACCCCTTTAAAAATCCTATAAATACCCCCTTTTTATTTCATACTTTACACACACTTTCAATACATCTTCTACTTCAATACTTCTCTTTTTTCTTTCAAATATGGATCAAAATAATCTCAACGATTTCGACCCAACCGACACATACGATCATTATGATGCTTTCTTTCAACCCGACTATGATCGATATATGCGGGATTATGAGTCGTATCAACATTATGTGGGTTTGTGTGAGCAAGAAGCCGGGGGTTCGAGTGATGGTCCAAAGAGGAGGAGGACATATATATTTCGTGAACGAGAAGAGGCGGAACAAAGGCTAATCGACGACTATTTTGGTGACGACGAGTATGAACCGAAATATCCTGAAGAAAAGTTTAGGCGCAGGTATCGTATGAGTTCTACACTTTTTAATAAAATACTCAACGATATCTTAAGTTATAATGTGCAACCCCTGCCTGAGTACTTTAGGTATTTTAGAGTACGGATCGATGCGATCGGTCGTAATAGTATTGGTCCTATTTTAAAGTGCACATCCGCCATACGCCAAATGGCATACGGCACTGCACCTGATGCATTTGATGAGTATTTGCAAATTGCTGAACGTACTTCACGAGAATGCTTAGATCACTTTACTAAATGCATTCACGTTTTATATCATAATAATTTTTTAAGAAGGCCAACTGCAACTGATATTCAAAAAACATATCAATTGCACGAAGAAAAACATGGACTCCCGGGAATGCTCGGGAGTATCGATTGTATGCATTGGGATTGGAAAAATTGCCCAAAGGCCTTACATGGGCAGTTCAAAAGGAGTACTCATAAATACCCAACTCTTATGTTAGAAGCTGTTGCTGATCAAAAATTGTGGATTTGGCATGCATATTTTGGGGTTCCTGGTGCGAATAATGATTTAAATGTGTTATATGGTTCCCCATTATTTGATGATGAAATTGCTGATATAGCTCCAGAGTGTCCGTTTGTTGTAAACGGGCATACATATAGGAAAGGTTACTATTTAGCCGACGGTATTTATCCAGCATGGTCTACGTTTGTCAAAACGTTTTCTGTTGCAAGGGATGAAAAATCCTTGAAGTTTAAGAGAGTTCAAGAAGCTGCAAGAAAAGATATTGAACGGGCATTCGGAGTCCTACAAGGTCGTTGGGGTATTATACGACAACCCGCGCGTGCAATGCAAATCAACACCCTCAAGAGAATCATGTATTGTTGTATAATTTTACATAACATGATATTGGAAGACGAGGGATTTGAAGTTAACTTCAGAGATATGTTCGTGAATCCAGCACCGAACATTGTTAGAGACTGGGTCGAAAGATGTGACTTACATGTTAGGAAGACAAAAGAACTACGCGATAGGAAAACACACACCGATCTTCGACAAGACCTTATGGAGCATCTATGGAATAATGATGATGAGTAGTTTGTGTTTTTATTTATGTAATGTTTAATAATGTTTAAGTTTTATGTAATTTTTAAGTTTTATGTAATGTTTAATATGTTTTAATTGAATAAAATTTAATTTGAGTTTATTTAAAAAAAATGCTATGGCACCAGAATTCTGGTGCCAAACCACTCCCACTGAATTCTGGTGCCATGACATTTCTGGTGCCAAACTCCATTTTGCTGACGTGGCACCACTTTTGGAGTTTGGCACCAAAAGTTTGGCACCACGACTCCCTGTGCTCTTATAGGGTTATCAGGTAGTGCTATTTGTTAGGGTTTTTTTTCCTAAGATGCCTTTTCATTAATAAAAAATCAGAAAATTAAGTCAAAAGAGTTAATTCCATAGGACCGTTGGGATTCTCTCCTTATCGAGCTCTATTTATCTTAGAGCCTAGGGGTCGTACACCGTAAACACCATTTTTTTGACTGTCACGTCCGCGCACCATGAGATAACACCAACCCAAAACACTCCCCTAATCATAACACCCAAATAACACCCATTCATCTTTATATTCATAAACCCCTAAACATTTATTTCATTATTTAACTAACTAATTCATTTATTCATTAATTTACTACACATTACAATACTACAAAAAACACACACATTAAAAACTAATTTGAAATTAAGAAAATTAAAATCAACACACACACTATATTCACACACACAAACACATATGTACAAATTGTACTTTTAAATTAAAAAACACCACACTATTGAACACACACTGTTATATTAAAAAAAAAACCATACCTCTTCTTCTTCAACACACTGCACACACACTTTCACACACACACACACAACGCATACACAACACACACACTCTAATAACACAGCCATAGGGGTTTTTTGGTTACTTTTCAAAAAATAAAGGGGTAATTAAAACATAAATATAGCCTGTTTAGAGGGCAAATTGATTTTTTTTTTTAAATAACCATCCCCACGCGCTTGGTCCGGGCCAACGCGAACCATATCTTAAAGCACATGAAACTTGTTTTAGAGCATTTGAGGTGTATATGTATTTTATTTTTCGTTAATATATTTATTACATAAAACTTTAAAATATAAAGATAAGCTAAAAACAAGAGAAATAATATCATCACCATACATGAGATAACATCCGAAAAATGATATTTACCTACTGTCCGTGTATATGCCGGACAGGCTAGTAGTCCGAATGGGCCACATAAAACCCAAGCGGACTAACTCAAGCCCAATCGAATAAATTCCAGACCAAGCAAGCTACTCAAATCCGAACGGGCCACAAGAGTCCGAACGGGTCATAAAGTTCCAAGCCGGTGTCCGCGTATATACCGGACGGACCTCACATCCGAACGGGTCGTACGGGATCCGGACAGGCGTACTACATCAACCCGAAAGAAGACAAAACGTTAGACTCGATAAAGAATGACACCTCTTCAAACTATTGGATAATAGCAAGCACTTACGCAACATCGCTATTCCAGGAATTAAGGAGCGATGTCCCCAAGGTATACCGAC
>BQNB010030438.1:7884-54877 GCA_026074375.1 Tanacetum coccineum
CTTCCAATATTTTTTAGATTCTCCAATGTATACTTCCCTGTCAATGATTGGATATTTAACCTATAAGGCTTCAACATAAACTTCTTCTACTGGAACTATTACTAACAATGTTTGTAGTTCTTCTTCTATTAATTATTTTTCCTTTTCAATTGATTGTTCGTCACCTAAACCTGAAGCTTCTCCAATCATTTTTCTTTTAGCAGGCTCTTCTAAAACTTCTTGACCTGTTCTTTTTAGTTTCTGAATCTTCAACTCATATCCCATAGGCATAAAATATTGTACCCTTCTCATAGTAGTTTCAAAAATTTCTTATACACGCTCAAATGAAAGTGACTTCAATTGTTTAATAGAGTAACCTCCTTCTTGATTCACGATGTAATTTGACATGTACTCCTTTTGTTGAGCAAGAGTCATTGGCTTGTTCCTCTAAGCTTTGGCTCTTTGTTGAGCAAATAACTTCTTTCTTTGATTGAAAAGTTCTACAAGCTTCATTGGTAAATTTTCTTCACTACACTTTTCTCTTTCTTGTAACTATTGAACAAATTCTTCATCTGCTGCAATTCTAGCCAATACATTATCCCATTTAGCATCTGTAAAACCTTGAGCTACTTGATGCACTTGAGCCATTCTCTATCTTTTTGCTGCATCAAGCTCTTCTTGTAGCTTTTAAGCTACTTTTGCATCAAACTCTACTTCTTTTCTGCATTAAATCTTGCTTGTTATTCTTTATGCAACTTTTGAGCTAATTCTTCATCAAGACTCATTTGAATTTGAATTCTCTTTTTGATCTTCTTTGGTTGCTCATATTCGTGCATAATGGCTTTACCCTTAGTTTTAGCGGCACTCTTTCTGATCTCCATAAGTGTTTCTGCAGTAGTATATGTATGTCTTTAAGGACTGGCAGTACTAACAAATGTACTAGCAGTGTTATGTTTTGCATCAGCAGTAGTAACTTCTGGAACAACAGTTGAAACTTGTGGAGGAACCAATGAAATTCTAGCATCCAAATCCATTCATTCTATCAAACTCCTCCCTTGTTTTGAAGGATCCTCCTCATTTTCTTCATTATTAGAAACCACAATTTTGGCTCTCCTTCTATCTTGGCTTGTCTGGATAGTTTGCTCCAACTTCTTCACCTTTTTGATAAGTTTAGTAAAAGCATCACCATAGATTTGTTTTGTTTGATTCAACTTTGTCTCCAAGATTTCCGCCTTGTTTGACAATTTTATACAGAGAATCATCAATTCATGTAGTGGCAAGCTGCCCTTATCACTTCCATGTGTGTGACCTCCTGGGAGAGGTGAATGATGAAGCATGGTAGGGGACTTAGGGATGTTACCACCACCCTGTCTTGCATCTATGCTAGAGACAGTAGTGGCAGCCCCTCCATGAACAACATTCACACCCGTGAATGCAACCTCATTTGCAACTGGGGTCTGAGTAGGAAAGTTGGACTAAGGAATCTCAACTTCCTGTCTGATAGTTTCCCTAATTATTGATGAAGTTGGTGGTTCAGTTATTTGTGGGGGTGATATATGTGGTTGAGTAACAGGTGATTAAGCTCTTGTATCTGAGTGTGTTTTAGTAGATGGAGCCAGAAGGGGTATGTGTTGGGATCCAGCTGGGATTGCTGATCCTTCACCCTGACCAGGTTGGTCAATAGCAAGCATAGTGGGAAATAAAGGTGTTTCCTCCTCATAATATCCCTTGGTGGCCCTTCTTATGTTATTAAACAATTTTTGTGTAAGGGTAGGAGTGATGTAAGTTCTTTTGTGTGAAGAAAGCAACATGTTTCGTTTGTTAAAAAAGATTTGAATCAATCTTGGATACATTAGAAATTTACTTTGACTATCTAAGTTTTTTACCATACCATCAAAAATCAATTTTGAAAAATTAAAAATCCAATTTTTGGGCAAGAAAATTATAGCAGTTGCAATATTACTACTAAACTATTCCTAAGCTATTTTATTTGGACTTAAAAAATGAAGAATGGTATGGATCATGAACCTCCACTGAGGGGAAAAGTGGCCTTTTTGAGAGGTTAATTTATCAGAAGTTATGGCATAACCCATCAGCGAGAGTTGGTCAAAAATTTTAGTATTTGGTAATGAACTGAGACCACCAGCATCTGCTAATTTGAGATATTTTCTAACAGATGCTATAGTAACAGTTTTAGCATGACCATCAACTGTGGCAATTATTTCTTGTTCCCCATTATCAAGTGTATTAACAGTAGCAGTCTGCTAAAACTGTTGGATGTAAGAATCATAGATAGTAGGATTTTCAGAGAGAGCAAACCTGATGTGAGAAGCATTTAGAAAATCTACTATCTGATGAAAGCCTTCACTTCCATCTAGTTTCTACAAGAGAGCAACCACGTTGTGTTGAGCACAGTACTTCAAATTTGCCATTGTAGAGTATGAAAGTAGTTAAAACAGCCAGAGTTAAATTAAGTGATGGGTTTAGGTACGCTTTTGAAAGTTATATGTGTTGGGTGAAGGAAATTGAGATTTTATTTAAGGAGCTTAAGGTTGTTATTGGACTGACTGAATAAGAGTGAATCATTATCTTGAAGAAAGCTTATAAGGGAAAGAAAGATCAAGAATTTTCCAATGTATAGACACCTATAAGCGAAGTTGTTGGTGGAAATATCTCAACGGCTATAGTTAATTAATGAAAATATGTTATGCTTCAAACGGTATTAACGGTAATGTAGCAGTACTAATATTAGCCTAGCAGTATTAACTTTTTGCCTAGCAGTACTAATATTAGTCGAACAGTATTAACTTTTTCTCCAATAACTATACAAGAACATGCCTCTATTCATCACAAGCACACTATAAATGACTAGATAGACATGTGAGAATTCATGAGGATACATATTTATGTATAACCCATGAATAGAAAGTAGATACTGGTAAGCAACAAGTTCCATCAATTCCTTTAGGTTTCATACTGTCCTCCTCACTTCCAAGTGTGTTAACTCTTGAGAGAGGTGGATCATTGGACAGTTTAGATGCAGCCTCATACCTAGTTTGAGCTTCTGCACCTCCAATATGGTAACTTGGCATGGATTGGGTCCTATTTATGTTATCACTGTCTTGTTCTACTTCTAAGCTAGAGGCAGTAGTGGCAGCCCTTTCCATGTTGTCTTCTCACTCCTTATAGACAGTCTCATCTGTAACAAGGTGAGTAGGTCCACTACACTAAGATATCTCAGTGGTCCTTTTGGATTTCCTAGGTTTGTAGGTCTTTTTGAGTTGAGATGATGATAAAATAGTGAATGGTTCTTCATTAGAGAGTTAAGTAAATGTGGATGTGCATTGGGGATCAGTGGGTTGTCCTGACCCTTCACCCACTTCTGCTTAATATTACATTCCCTTTCATCCAGTCTTAAGTAACCTCCCCTTAAACAATACTTCAGAGATTAAGTAATCCAATGCTAGCAATCAGAAAGTTAAACCTGCTAACATCAAAAGCCTTTGTGAGAAGATCTGCAACATTGTGGTCTGTGTGAATCTTGATTACTTGAATCAACTTCTTCTCATAAGAATCTCTGATGAAATGGTGTCTTATTTCAATGTGCTTGGTTTTAGAATGAATCAATGGATTCTTCACAATACAAATGGTGCTTTCATTATCAATGTAAATCTTGGTGTTCATGAAATTGAATCCATAATCAAGCGTCTAATTTTGAATCCATAACACCTATCTACAGCAATTAGCAGCAGCAACATACTCTGCTTCAGTAGTGGAGTTGGCAACTATAGTTTGCTTTTTACATTGCCATGAAATCAACCTTTTGCTAAGAAATTAACAACCTCTTATTGTGGATTTCCTGTCAAGGCTAGCTCCAGCATAATCACTATCAGAAAAGGCTTCCAAGTCAAATGGTGAATCTCTAGGATACCAAAGGCCCAATTTAAGCTGACCTTTTAAGTATCTAAAGATCCTCTTCACTGCATGAAGATGTGAGACTTTAGGAGTAACTTGGAACCTTGTACAAGCACAAACAACAAACATTATGTCAGGCCTAGAAGCTGTTAGTACATCAATGATCCAATCATTGATCTGTATAAATGAACATCTACATCTTTAGCTTCTTCATCCTTAAGCAATGCCTTGTTAGTCTCTATTGGAGTGCTTGCTGTCTTTACTGAAGAAAAATTAAATTTCTTCAATATATCAGCCACATACTTGTCTTGGCTGATGAAGATTCCATCATTTCTCTGTATGACTTGCAACCGTAAGAAGAAAGTAAGCTCCCCCATAGAACTCATCTAAAACTTCTTGTGCATCAAACTTTCAAACTCTGTACATAAAGACTTCTTAGTAGACCCAAAGATGATGTCATCAACATACACTTATACTAATAGGATATCACCTTTGTCCTTCTTGATAAACAAAGTCTTATCTATGATTGCTCTTCTAAATGCATTTTGTAATAACTAGGTAGACAATGTCTCATACCAGGCTCTAGGAGCTTGATGGAGACCATATAAGGCTTTTTCTACCTTGTAAACCTTGTTAGGAAACTATGGATCTTCAAAACCAGGAGGTTGGCACACATACACCTCCTCTTCTATTGTGCCATATAGAAAGGTACTCTTTACATCCATCTGGTACACAATGAACCCCATAAATGATGCATAGGACAAAAATAACCTGATTGCTTCTATCCTAGCAATAGGAGCAAAAACCTCATCATACTCAATTCCTTCTTCTTAGGTGTAACCTTGTGTAACCAGTCTTGCCTTGTTTCTAACTACTATCCCTCTCTCATCTTTCTTGTTTCTATAGACCCATTTTGTTCCAATGGCATGTTTGCCTTTGGGTAAATCAACTAATCTCCAAACCTTCTGTAATCTAAACTAGATTAACTCCTCTTGCATTGCCTCTACCCAGCTTGGATCTACCAAAGCTTGAATCACCTTCTTGGGTTTTATTTGAGAGAGAAAACAGGCAAATAAGGAGTTTTGATAATCCTTGTAATTTGTTCTCCTCTGCTTGTTAATGTAACTGACCATAGCATGTTCTTCAGATATCTTGGTTATCCTCCTTGTTTGAGTAGCTAAATTTATGTCTCCAATGATCTAGTTTTTAGGATGATCCTCCTTGTTTGACCATAGCACACAATGTCATATCATATGACTTATATATTTAATAATAAGTTAAAATCATAATTTTTACTCATCTTTTAAGTATAACTTAATAGATTGTATCATGAAGATCAGCAGTATCCTCCAACTCTGGCATGAGAGGATCAGTAGGAAGATCACCATTAAGAAGAGTAGCAGCATTAACAGTAATTGATCTACCAAGATTATCATAAGAGGATCCAGCAGCACTAACAGGAGTAAATATCCTGTAGGTGTCGTTTCCATGAGCATCCTTTTCTTGTCCAAACACACTTTTAAACTCATTCATTTGTGTTCTTTTTCGTCCTAGATCCATAGTAGTAAAAGTAGGACTAACAGTGTTAATTGATGATCTAACAATATTAAGTCTGTTAGTGCTGTTAGTGTCAGCAGCCTCCCCTTGACCATTTATGTCACCTTCTTTTACTAGATCTAGAACTTCATGCTTCTTTTTAGCATCATCACCAACCTCATCTTCTGAGCTCTTTGGACATTGAGAATCAGAAGTCAAAATGGTAGCAGTACATATTGTGGATCAGGAACTGTATTCTTTCTAGCTTATCATGCATCAATATTTGCTTTGGTACTTGCATGACCATTAGTTTGATTCCCTGCAAAAATTGGTTGATAATTCATAGACATGGTTAGAGTATATCAATTATCAACAGCACATGTTAGGTCTAGTGCCGATTTCATTTAGTTTGTTTCAAGATAAATAATTATGTGCAGGTTCTCCTCTATAAATTTGGTTCTAGTGTTAAACACTCTAAATGCTTTACTGTTGATAAAGTATCCCACAAAGAAACCATCATCAGATTTTCCATCTAACTTACCTAGGTGATCAAAGGTATTTAGGATTGTAACATGACACCTAAATGGTCATTTGATCCTAGGCATGTTTTCTTCCTAGAAAAAGTTCATAAGGGGTCTTGTTGTGAGGCTTGATAACTAACACCCTATTTTGGACATAGCAAGCAGTATTAACTACTTCAGCCCAAAAGGTAGTTGGCAATTTGGAATCTGCTAGCATATTCCTAGATGCCTTTATTAGTGTCCTATTCTTTCTCTCAGCAACACCATTTTGCTGAGGAGTCCTAGCAACACTAAATTCTCTTCTAATGCCCTTCATTTCACAGAACTCATTCATAATCCGATTCTTGAATTCAGTTCTATTGTTACATTTGATTGCTTTAACCTTATGATCTATTTGGTTTTCGATACCAGTTATGAAGTTCTTGAGGATCTTAGGAGTCTCATCCTTAGTAGCCAAAAAGAAAACCCAACTGAATCTACTATAGTCATTAGTTACATACTTGGACAAATAGTCTTTTTTTTTTATACTCCTCATAAAACTAGGCCATAATAATTCCTCTTATGTATTAATTGTAATTGTTGGCAATAGTGCTCACACCTTTGGTTTTACATGAGGTCTTTGTACGTTGTGTGCTTTCTTTCTGACAGGCAACACATGTATGTTCATTTTCAAAAAACTTTAAAGGCAAACCTCTAACAAGGTTTCCCCTTACAAGTTTATTCATAGGTTTTAAAGGTTTACATGACCAGCTTTCTATGCATTAATTGAGATCTTCGATTGTAGCTTTTGAAAAGAAAACAAGTCATACCTCCTGAAGGATACAACTTTTCTTTAGATCAAAACTATTACATATTGTTGTGTCTAGGAACTTTATGCAAGATTTTGACTTTCTTTATGTAGCTTAAAGTCACGTGATAGAATAAGACATACATTCTTAAATGAAAAGAACTCCTGTTTTTTCTTTGTCTCAATTTATGAGACAGAGAAAAGGTTAAATAAAGGTTCCTTTACAAAAGTATACATTCTCAATGTCTAATTTCCTAGTTCTAATTTACCTTTTCCAGTAATTTTCATCCTTTAGGACTTCGTGCATAAAGCAACAATCCAACCATCATTATATGATAATTCTTAGAGGTAGACTTGTTTCCTGTCATATGTTTAGAGAATTTCCACTGTATCAAAAATCCTTGAATACTGTAAAGTATATTGTGGTTTACACCATGCACTCAAAATAGAAAATTAGTTTTTCTTAGGGACCCAAGCAACACTACTGGACTTGTGTCTGCCTTGTGGATAACATAAATTCAAATCTTTTTTAGGAGTGTCTGATTCCACTATCTTTGGAGATATGGTTTAATAACATTTCCTATTGGTATCTAAATCCTGCATGCTGAGGAAAATTACAGCATTTTCACCATTTCCCTCTAGCGCACTTACTACCTGCTTTTGGCCAAAGCAGTAGTTACATCATTGTACTTAGCTGTATTAACTTTTCCTTTTAAAATACTATTTTTAGGTGCTGCTTTTGAGTAAAAGTCCTCCTAACTGGTTAATGTGACTTATGAAAAACATTTGAACTTGGTTTTGCACCATTCACAGTTGGTCTAGATGCAACAATATTAACATCTCTAGCAATACTATTCGATACTGCTGCTCTTGAGAAGCTTTGCTTAGTAGTATTAACTGGTACTTTGCATGGGTTTGTTATTACTGATAATGGAACAAAATTCCTTCTAGGATGTGGGTAAGTCAATTTATTTTGGTGGTTCACCCTCTGAGCATTGTTCCATACTGGTCTAACTTCCCTTTGACAAGTAGCCTTACCCTCATTATTCAACACATATTTTCCTACCATTTTATTCTCATAGAAGTTATAGTCCTTGATTAAATGGTTAAGACTTCCACATACAAAACAAGCTTTATTCTTAAACTCAAAACCATTCGCTAGTTTTTGAGTCATTATTTCATTCCAATTTCTTTTGTTAACCCAAGAATCCTGACTTTTTCTAAGGTTTTCAGCTTGCCTATATGTCTGTAGTTCAATAACAGATTTCCTAGTATTTTTAACTAGTTTAACAAAATTGATTTTAGCATAACTAGGTTTATTCTATTCAATTAAAGGTCTAACCACAAGCCATCATCACTATCAGACTTCTAATCTTCAATGATAGGGTGTAACTAGGCCTAACAGTTTTAGGCTTTTCCAAACTATCCTTTCTAGTTTCAGATGTAGTTGTATCCAAACTATCCTGAATAGTAATAGTTTCACTCACTTTAGACTTATAGACAGAATCATCTAACCCAGCAAAGGATAAGTCAGCTTTTGCGGGCTAGAGGTTCCCAATGTAGGGGGAACTGCATGATATCCCTTAGTCTTTTTAAACCTATCATTTTAGATGTTTATGTATCCATCATTTCATGACTGTCAACAAATTATCATTATTCATCTCTTCATTCACATAACTATCATAACCAAGACCAGTCTTGTCTTTAGCACTTATTTTACTATTCATTAGTTTAGTTAGATTCTTAGAAGATGTCTCAAATTTTTCTAGTTTAAGCTTCAAATCATCTTCTTCTTTTAAAGCATTTTCCAACTGATTTTTAAGCTCTTTTATAGAAATATCTTTTACTTGGACATCATATTTTAAAAATGCAATATTTTCTTCATAAACAGCTTCATTCTTTTCATGAACAACAATCCTAGCTTTTAATGATTCTAATCCCATTTGATAACCTATTATTTCTAGATTAGATTTATTAAGAGCTTCACGCTGTTGATCATAATAGTTTTGAAAAGTTTCATATAATTTTAAACAATCCTTAGAGCAAGTATGTACTGATGAACCTTGAGATGTATAGGCCATTAGAGCAAAGTTTGTGTGGTCTTCTTCTGCCTAGAAGCTCCAATCATAACCAACTATCCCATCTTGAACAACCAAAGCATTAGCAGGAGTCTCCACTTGTACAACCCTTCTTGTATTATCTCTATTTCTATTCCCTTGATTCCTTGGTGCTCTGCATTCTCTAGCAAAGTGACCTCTCCTGTGGCAGTTGTAACATTCAACTTTTGTCTTATCAAAGCCAACAGTTTCTTTTCCATTTAAATTTAGATTCCTTCCTGTCTTCTTTATGAATCTCTTCATCCTCATGGTAAGCATGACCACATGCAGTTTAAGATCCATCTCTTTAAGATTATCAGTATCAATCTACTCCAGATCTTCATTGTCTAACTGTGGACTATTAGATTGAATAGCAAAGAAGGAAAACATGACATCATCAACATAGGTTGCGGAAGAAGCTTATCCTTGTAAACTAGCAGTAGAAACATCATTAGCAGTTTAACTGCTTCATTAGTACTGCTAGTGTTATTTGAAGATACAAAAGACACATTCTGAGAATTTGAGCTTGAGCTTGATTGGCCTTTAATTTCAGCTTCATACACCTTCAAATTTTTGTACAAATCCTTCGTACTCAAAGTGTCTAGATCAAATTTGTTTCGCATGATAAAAGCAATATTGTTCCAAGCTGATGGTAAACTTCTCAACAACTTCAGATTTGCGTCCTCTTGAGAAAAAACTTCACCATGAATTTCAAGTTGACTAATGAGCTTCTGAAACCTGTCATAGATTTTATCCAGTCCTTCTTGACTTGATACAGCAAAGTTTTCATAAATCTGCTTGAGAATGGTCTTTTGCATCTTCTTTGACTCCTTGTTGCCTCCAAACCTATTCTTGATAGCTTCCCATAAGGACTTTACATCCTTGATTCCATGAAACTTCAACATGTGCTCATTAGGAATGGCCAACAACATAATTCTTTTTTGCTTTCAATTCATTCTTTCTTGCTAGCTTTTGTTTAATAGTTTTAGTAGGAATAGGATCTTCAGCACTAGCTGATGCAACAGCAAGTGCATCATCATTCACAATAACCTCTCAAAGAGCATAATCAATGTGAATAAGATATTGTTCCATTCTCATGTGTGGATCCCTTTGAATATAGATCTTACTACCTTGTTAAGGGTTGTAGCTAATATGAATAGATTCACACAAACTACAGGAGAAACAAAGATTAAGAACACTATAAGTTATGCGGAATCTAACTTATAATGCAAAGAAGAACAATGAATATTGATAACTAAGCTTTTATATTGATTGCTAACTATGAGATTGACAATGAACTGATATCTCTAACTATGCTGTAAGGGTTCCTTTTATACACCAAGGAAAGCCCTAATCTTGACTTACAAAACGCGTAAAAGATAATGCATATCTTTTCCTATAATATCTCATGTATATCTTTAATTGGTTATTACTATAACTATTTTATACTAACGGTATAAACTATCTAGTAGTACCTTAACTTTTTGTACTGTCAGTACTAACTATTGACTTGCGGTACTTTGTATATAACTAACAGGTACTTAGTAAAGAATGTTATAATTCCTCAACAAATCCTCTCCTAAACATGATTGTTGAACTTGTTTAACTTCATGTTTCTTCGGTGTAGATTCCTTGAACTCCATGGAGGATGTATTCAAACACTCTGACAAATCTTGATCTGATCTTAAAGGTTCTTTGACATCTCTTGCTATTCTTCTGCAACATGTCTTCAACAATACAACAACATCTTTTCAGCAACAATCCAACCAAGTTAGCTTTGTAGTTTTTGGCAAACTACCAGCCATAAATGGATTTGATATTCATTTACCAGTAGCCGTTTGCTCTACGATAGTAAAACTCTTTTATTTAAAATAAGGTGAGTTGATTTACCATACAGTATTTTGGTCAATGTCAACCATCAACGACAAATTGACATTGTCACTTTAACAAATACCCATTTGCTTTTGGAATAGCCTATGCTTTTTTGCCATAATATGGTGCATTGATTAAACATAGAGTTTTTAGCAAACATCAGCTATCAACGATTTGAGTTGCTTTACCAAGGAATGTTTGATCTGGACTAGTCCAAACTCTTAAACATGAGCAAGGTGAGTTAAGAACCCTACAATTTTTGGTAAATTGTCAACCATAAACGGATTTGAGAAGTCTTTACCACTAGCCCTTTGCTTATGGACTAGCCAGTTCTTATGCCTATTAAGAATGGTGAACTGATGACCATTTGTTGTATGATGGTTTAGAACCCAACCACTTCTACCCTTCTCAATTCCATTTCATCTTTACTCTTCATTAAGCTGTTGCTTAATGAACATTATCAAATCTAATGTAGCTGTACTTTCTATCTCAACTTCTAATCCAAAATCAAGCTTTCTATGCAGCAATTCCTTGGAGAGAGGATATTTTCTTTCAACTAGCATGTGAATGACTGTTCCATCCTTAAACTCTAGTATGCAAACTCCACAAGCCTTATACAGTCTCTAAGTGACAATCTCCTAATCTTGTTGATCGTTCCAGAAAGCAATGATTTGTTACTTCTATTGAGGATTCCATCATAATCTTCAAGTCTCCCTAAAGAATCATATGTACTTCTGGTGGCTTTCTGAATACTGATTCATTACCAAGATCATATAAGTGGAAACAGATCTTGTCTAACAAAATATGAAGTACCATTATTAGATAGTTGACTTGCCCTTAAATTTTTCATTTACTATCGTTAGCCAACATAGGTAATCCCCCTCTGGTGATGAAGCCTTGTCCAACTTAGAAATAAACGATTTTCTCTCCATTATTTCACTATCTATGGTACCTTCAAATGTAACAATATTTAGACACTTTCTGTGTTCATCATCACTATCAACATCTGGTTATGGTCTTTTCCTTTTCCTAGTAATCATCTTCATATGACCACCTTTTCTCTTCTTTGTACCCTGCTCTGCTACATCTTGTTTTGCAGGTACCTTAGTTGAGACATCTTCCTTGACAAACTTCTTCTTTTTGTCAGGATCACTTGCTCCTTCATTTATTTCCTTAATCTTTCTTTCATCTTCAGTAGAACCAACAGTAATAAAACTATCGTCAAACCTCTTTACTTTTTCATACAAAGCCTTTATTTCATCAAAGCTTTCGATCTTCAAATCAGCATGCTTCTAGCTAATCCAAACTTGTCTTCAAATGTCATCATTTTGATTCCTAAACTGTTCTTTGTTGGAGGTTTGTTTTCTAATGGCTTCAGTTCTTTGGTTGAGCAGGATTCTGCTCTTGAGTAAACTTTAATATCATGAAGAAATTTTGCTCTCTCTTCCACTGTGAACTGTTCTCTCTTTGCTTCTTGTACTCTTTCAGCTAGAAGTCTGTCAGCTTTAATTCTTGCTTAAATAAAGTCATATTCATTGGAGATTGCAGTCTTAGTTGCTTGCTCCTCAATTAGCCTTTTTCTCTCTTCTTCAGCTTCCCATTCCTCTTGTATTTTCTAGCACACTCTTCATCTATGAGCATCTTGATCAAACTTCTTTTTTAGATTATTAATTTTTTTCTGTACGATTTTCAGTATCAGATTCCTCATCTTCTTCAATCCTTTTTTGCCTTTATCATGTCGATCAATTTGGGTATAGGTCTTCAGTGTTAATTGGATCTTGTTGATCAGTGTCTTGGTCTCTCAGCTTTTCAGCATTTCTAAATTTTACTCCTTTTTCCTTTTCTTTTGAAACATGCTGAGCTTGACTCATGTTTAGAAGAACTTGAGACAATTGTATTCATCATCTCAAAGGTTTTTGGGAGTTGCTGGAAATAAGCCATAAATTGCTGAAAGCTTAAAGGGCTAAACTACCTTATAAATTAAATTGTGTATTATAAAGCCAGATGGCCCTACTAGCGCTACTGGCATTTGGAGTGTGTGTTAAGGCGCTTGTTAAAGGGGGAGGTCCAGGGTTCGAGCCTGGGCCTCTCTCTTTTTATAAAAACTTTTTTTAAGACTTAAAGTTAAGCTGAAAATAAGGACTTTTTGTAAAATCACTTTTTATAAAAACTACAAATAAGCCAGCAAATAAGCAAATGAAACAGACAGTTTGGCTAATAGGCTAAAAAGGAACTAAGCTGACTTATTTAGGCTTTTTATGACTAACAAGCTAAATGAAAAGGTGATTAAGCAAAGACAGATATTTATCAAAACGTAATAAGCAAATAAAAAAGGAGATAAGCTAGGGAATAAGCTGAGAAACCAAGAAAAGCAAATAAGCTATGAGACTTGACTTTCAAAAACTAATTCTATAAAAGGCTAACTGCTATGCTATTCATGGGGCAAATAAGCTAAGCAAACAACATATTAAGCCAAAAACAGATTGACTACTCATCTTAATAAGCAAATAGAAGCAAACGTAAGCAAGAAATACAAACAGACACGCTCAAATAAGCAAATCAGCACCAGGGCAAACATTGGGCTTAAATTAAGCTGCTTAGGGTAAACTTATGGGCTTAAGGCTTATACAGCCTTGAAGACTGTCCTAAGGGCTGTCTAAATAAGCAAATACATTAAGGGTTGAAACAAAAATAAGCAGTTAAAATGCTAAAGGAAAAGGGCAGGATACTTATTTACACTAAGTCATAAAAAGCATAAACTCTTTGGTTTTTTTTAGCACAAACAAACTAAGGGAAAGCAAAAATAAGCACAAACAAATAAGCTACTATACCTAGTAAGCATATTGAACAAAAATAAGCAACTGAATTAAGCTAGAAATGACAGAAAGTCTTAAGGGCTTATGAACTTAAAAAATGTTAATCTAAAAGTGTATTAACCTCAAAAGCTACAATAAGCTAGGGACTTAAGCTGAATAAGGCATGGGGGGTCTAAACTACCTCTAATAAGCATGATAAATCTAAATTAAGCAAATGTAAACTAGCCAAGGTCTGAAATAAGCAAATAAGCATAGGAAAAAAAATTGTTAAAGACAGCCTAGGGGACAGTTTAAGGGCTTAATTTTAAGCACTTAAATAAGCTCTAAAGTGCATAATAAGACAAAACAGATTAACATTGGCTTATAAACTACTTATGCAACCAATATCAGCCCTTAAAATTTACTCTAGCTTACCTAATGTTAAGATTGAAAAATGCATTTTTGCTTATGAAAAGACTCTTGACAGGTTTGACACTTTTAGACTAGAACAAAGATATACTAAAGGAAGCTAACCTACAGCATTGGGACATCAATAACAACTCAACAACAGGCTTAAAAACTGATAAACAAGGCTTAATCAAAAAGACTAAGTACACTGATTTTGACAAATCAGTTTTGAAGGAGCTTTTAGAAAACTTGAAAAACAACTTTAAAAACTTAAAGGATGTGAAAAACATATTCAAATTAACTCAAGATGGCTTGTTAAAACTACCCAAAGTGACCCAAATGGTTTTTATTCCCAAATGACCCACTTTGACCCTTGTTCCAAACACCCCCTTAAGTACTGATTTTACAATTTTTAAACTAGAACAGATTAAGGCAAGTATCATACTAACTCAAATAAGCATAATAGAGACTACAATAACATTTAAAAATCAGAATAAGCAACAAATAAGCATTAACACAATAGGCAGTTTAAAAAGCTAAAAAAAACAGATTGGCATAACATAAAAACTCAACTTTTCATTAAAACATAAAGTGATTACAAGCTTGGAAACTTAAAAAATGACAAATTTAAAGGACTAAAGATATTAAGAAAGCATTAAAAATTAAAAAGCTACTCTAGTCCTACATACTACAAACTGTTTCTCTGACTTCTTCGTCTTTTTTATAAGTTGCAGCTTGTGCTAGTTGTGCTTTTGCTGTGAGTGTAAACCAAGAACCATCCTAGCCCTTCAATAATCTTGCTGCCCAAGTTCTTTGATCTTGTCCATTCAATTCTTTGTCGTTTTTATTACACAATGGAGTGATTTGGGATTGCCAGCGTGTATGTTAGCCCATGTGGGGGTGTGGGGTTGAAGTTTTTGTCTGGTTATGCAGTGCTACAGTGCACGTGAAGGGTGAAAGAGACAAACAGTAGTTGGGTTTGGGTTTTGGCGGTAAACAAAGGGAATTAGGGTTTATGTTTAATTTGATTTTTGGGTGTAGGGGAAGACTATGGCAAGTTGGCACAACTAGCCCTTGAGTTTGTGTAGGGATATCACAACCACAGTCCTAGTGGTGTAAATATTTTGTGCAATTGATAGTTTTGATCCCTGAACTATATAACAATGTTTGCAAATATAGTCCTTAGATGCAAGCAGAGTTAGGTTTTGATATTAACGATAGTTAAAATGTATTTGGGCTAAATGAGGTTATTGTTTGGGCCATGTTTATCAATTTTGGGCCGTTTGGTTTATTTCAAGAAATAGGCTCAAGGGTTTAAATGAGTATATAGGTGGGCTGACCCGAGCCCACTAAGTGTGTACGAGTGGGCCCACTTTTAGCAATTTAGGTTTACGGGTTCGGTTTTCGATGCCCTTTTCAACGCCATATCCCGGGGTTAACTTTGACTTCGTCTTGACTTCATTAAATGCATAAACATTGTCGAGTCGATCCAGAAATATCCGTTTAATCTCCGCTTTCAATCCTCTTGTACCCTTGGCCTCGGTTTTTTGTGCTCTTTCCAATTCCATGCTCAATATTGTCCGGTTTAGCTTTGTTTTTGTCATTTAGTGAATATCCGGTACCTGCACAGTACAAACACAAAACAAGCATATTTATGGCATTTTATGTGCGTTTTTGGTCGTTTTAGCTCATTTTTAATGGAAAATGGTATGTGTAATTAAACGCATACCAAGATGCAATATCTGATATTAATTACTGATATTAATTACTGATAATTGTTTTATGTTTAAACATTAGATAGAGATGCAATATCTGATATTAATTACTGATAATTTTTTATGCAACATCTCTTTCAAGATTTGAGATTTACTTCTGAACCAAGAGAAGTAGCTTATCTTTAATATCATGCAGATTAAGGTTTAGGAAGTCACCTTCCTTGAACTTGTGAAGTGTCCGGTCTTCTCATCGAACTTCAATCTCTTCCAAATACCCGTAGTCATACCACTTCATAACTTTAACATGGGTTACATCAATGATTCTTTTTCTGGAGAACACGTCATGCTTGGACACCCTGTGACTTACGAATCCAATGCAATATCTAATATTAGTTACTGATAATTTTTATATTTAATTGCTAATAGAAAACCAGTGATAGGTAAAAAAATTCACTTATTATTAAATATAAAAGTCACATGAGCTCTATTACTTTGCTCTATATCACTTACAACCTATATTTAAATATCCAAAAAATATCTGATAAAGATACAATATCTGATATTAATTACATATAATTTTTTTATACTTAATTTCTTCTTAAAAACCAGTAAAAAGTATGATTTTCACTAATTATTAGGTATAAAAGTCACATGATGTGACATAGTTTGCTCTATATCACTTAGAACTAATAAATAAACATTGTTAACAGATTTAAGAGATATACATTATCTTATGTTAACTACTAGTAATTTTATATATTTAATTGCTTTTATATTTAATTGCTACTAGATTAACTAGTCAAAAGTATGATTTTCACTTATTAGTAAATATAAAATCATATGACACGAGATAATTTGATTTATATCATTTAGAACTTGTAACCAAATATTCTTGAAACAAAATATAGAGATAAAATATCTGATATTTACTAATGTTATTTTTTATATTTAAATTTTACTTAAAAGACAAGTAAAAAGTATGATTTTAACTTATTATTAAATATATATAAGTCATATGATGTGACATAGTGTGCTATATATCACTTACAACTTAAAACTAAACATCATATAAAGATACGGTATCAGATACTTATTATTAACAATTTTTTATATCTAATTGTTAATGGAAAAAATAGTAAAAAAGTATGATTTTCAATAATTATTAAATAAAAACTTCAAATGACGTGAAATAGTTTGCTTTATAACATTTAGAACTTGTACTTATAAATTCTTACAGCATCAGATAGAGATACAATATATGATATTAATTATTGATAATTTTTTATATTTTATTGCTGCTAGAAAACCAGTAAAAAGTATAATTATTACAAATTATTTTATATATAAGTCACATGATGTGACATAGCTTGCCCTATATCACTTATAAATGGTACTTAAAGATCCTTTAAACATTAGATAGAGATGCAATATCTGATATTTATTACTGAATTGACCGCGACTGATGCAATTCAAGCTGATTGTGATATCAAGGCTACAAATATCATTCTCCAAGGTTTACCTACTGAAATCTATGCACTTGTTAGCCATCATAGAGTAGCCAAGAATATTTGGGAAAGAATTCAACTTCTCATGCAAGGAACTTCCTTAACAAAGCAAGAACGAGAGTGTGAAGTATATGATCAATTTGATAAGTTTGCTTATAAGAAAGGAGAAACACTACGTGACTTTTACTTGAGATTTTCACTACTACTCAATGACTTGAACATCTACAACATGAAACTAGAAAATTTTCAAGTAAACACCAAGTTTTTGAACACTCTTCCTCCTGAGTGAAGCAAATTTATGACTGATGTCAAACTGGTTCAAGATTTTCACACAACTAATATTGATCAGATTTATGGTTACTTGGAACAACACAAATTTCATGTGAATGAAGTCCGTTTAATGCATGAACGCAACTCAGATCTGCTTGCTTTGGTTGCAACCCATCAAATGACCCAGTCTGCTTATCCAACTCATCAGAACTCTCAATTTCAACCACAAGTGTCACCATATCAATCTCAACAGTATGGATCACCTTATCATCTCACCATTACTCAACCAATCAACCATCCACACCTCTTTCAATCACATATACATCTAATCATTATCAATCTTATGTTCACCATAATGTTTATTCTCCACAACCATTAGTCACTCAATTGGAATATGCTCCCACAGTTCATCAACAACAACAATCTGAATTTTCCCCACAAGACTTAGCTCTAAACGTTCCAGTGTTTAAGTATGGTAGCGACCCCATTAATGCCATTAATCATATGATGTCATTTTTGGCATCTGTCATCACCTCTCGCTTTGCTACTACCACCAACCAGCTAAGGAATTCATCAAACCCTAGACAACAAGCTACCATCAATGATGAAAGACTAAATCTACAACAAGTTCAGGGGAGACAAGTTTCTTTTGCTTTGTGTACTACTAGGACCTACACTTCAGGAACAAGTGGAAGCAATTCTGGGAAACAGAGGGCTATTAGCTGTTACAACTACAAAGGGGAAGGGAACATGTACAAGCAATGCACTAAACCTAAATGAAAAAGGGATGATTCATGGTTTAAGGATAAAGTATTGTTGGTACAAGCTCAAGCAAATGGTCAAGTTCTACATGAGGAGGAGCTAGTGTTACTGGCAGATCTAGGAGTTCTAGAATTTCAAAACACACAAACTATCATTACTCACAATGCTGCTTATCAAGCCGATGATCTGGATGCATATGACTCTGATTGTGATGAACTCAACACTGCCCAAGTTGCTCTCATGGCAAATTTGTCTCATTTTGGTTCAGATGCTCTCGCTGAGGTACACAATCTAGATAATGTTAATAATATAATAAATCAAGATGTACAGGTGATGCCATCTTCTGAACAGTCTAGTGTTGTGAATCATTCAGAGACTGAACTAACCAGTGATAGTAATATCATTCCTTATTCTTAGTATTTGCAAGAAACACAACAGACAACTATTCAGAATTCTATTTCCTTTGCACAACAAGATGAACTAATCTTATCTGTGATTGAACAACTAAAAACCTAAGTAGTTAACTACACTCAGATTAATCTGAACAATAAAAGTGTCAATGATACCTTAACTGCTGAGCTTGAAAGATATAAAGAACAAATAAAAGTGTTGAAAGAAGGACAAAATGTTGAAATAACGAGTAAAGATAAGTTTTCAGATTCACATGAACAGAATGCCAAGATTGATTGTCTTAAACAAACTCTTTCTGAACAATTACAAGAAAAAGAATCATTAATGAAAACTGTTACAGTTCTCAAAAATGATTTTAAGAAAGAAGAATCTAGAAATATTGATAGAGAAATTGCTTTAGAAAACAGGATCAAACATCTTGATAATATTGTTTATAAAGGAGATCAATCAGCGCAAACTGTTCATATGTTGACAAAACCAAATTTTTTCTATGATCATTCCACTAAACAAGCCCTAGGTTTTCAAAATCCTTATTATCTTAAAAGAGCTCAGTAGTTGGAACCCAAGATTTATGATGGTAATGTCATTCCGAATACTTATACGATTGAGATTCCTGATTCTGAAGAGACTCTAATGCTTGTTGAAGAGAGTCTTTCTAAAATGCTTTTAAAACAACAAGATCCAATGGTTTTAGAAAATATAGTTAATACTAAACCAGTTGATTATGCTACTCTTAACAAAATTTCTCAAGATTTTGAACTACGATTTGTTCTACAAACTGAATTATCTATTGAACAAGCCTTTTGGACTCAGAATTCATTGAATTATTCAGACCCTAGTCCTTCTTGTACACCCACCAAAGTAGAGGTTCCAAAAAAACTTCCTAAATTAAGTATGGTAAATACGAGTTTGAAGAAACTTAAATACCATCTTACTGGCTTTGAAAAGGTTGTTAAAGAGAGAACCACTACCACTTCTATCACTGAAGGCATGTGGGGGTTTGAACATACAAAAGCTTGTTTTAGGGATAAAATTATTCCATTTGTTAAAACACTCAAGGACATATTCAATAACTTCGATCAATATTTAATTGATGAACTTACTGAAGTCTAAAATGTTTTTAAACAAATGGAACAGGCCGTTGAACAACATCATTTAGAGTAAAAAACATTTGAAGTTAGAATGAATCAAGTTTTACAAGAGAACGAATGACTCTTGGAACAAGTCATTAACACAGATATTGTGAATGTTATTGTGAATTCTTCTGTGGATAATGCTTCTGTGAATATGCATGAATGTGAAAAGTGTCTCAAACTAGAGACTGAGCTTCTCAACAAGAAAGACTTCATTGAAAAAGAAACTTATGATAAACTTTTAAAAAGTTTTACAACTCTTGAAAAACATTGCATTTCTTTAGAAGTTGACACTCACCTTAATCAAGAAATTTTTCAAAGGGACAATTCTGGTTCAAATCAAAATGCTCCAAATTTTGATCAATATTTTGAATTAAATGAATTGAAAGCTCAGTCTCAAGAGAAAGACATAGTAATACAGAAGTTGAAAGAAAAAAATTAAATCTTTAAGTGGAAATGTGAATAAGGATAAGGTCAAGAAGGACATAGAAGATATTGAAACTATAAATATTGAATTGGATCATATGGTGTCAAAACTTATTGCTGAAAATAAACATTTAAAACAGACCGATAAGCAACTTTATGACTCGATTAAACCAGCATGTGTGAAAATTTCTGATTTAAATGCAAAACTTCAAGAACAAGGATTGGTAATAACAGCTCTAAAGAATGACTTAAGGAAACTTAAAGGAAAAGCTTTAGTTGAAAATGCTGTTACTAAACACACTATTGATCCAAACATACTAAAAATTAATGTGCAACCTGTAGCCCCTATATTGTTGAATAATAAGACATCTCACTCTGACTACCTTAAGTATACTCAAGAACAAGCAGCGATTCTTAATGAAATAGTTAAACAAGGAAAATCCTAAAATCCCTTAAATAATTCCTTAGACTCTGCCTGTAAGTATACTAAACAAATTCAGGAGTTGCTTATAATAATCAGACAAACCTGCCCTAGCATCAACAATCCCAATGAAAAAATAGTGGCTATCACCCCAAAGATAGATTCTTCCTCAAACCTAGTTTCTAACAAAACAGCATTGTTTTCTACAAGAGTAAAACCGTCTACTAGTGCTAGTGGATTACAGCCTTCAGGTAATACAAAGAAAGATAAGATAAAGCGACCACCAAATATTACTCAAAAGAATAAAGTAAAAGCCAACCCTAGGAATGTTAGATCTAGTTTGAAAAATAAGAAGTCTATTGTTGAACCTCAAGGAACTGCAAATGTGCAACATTCCAAGCTTAATGCGAATTCTGAACTTATATGTGTTAAGTGTAATGGTTGCATGCTTTCTGATAATCATGATTTGTGTGTTCTTAATTCTGTCAATGATGTTCGTGCTAAATCTAAATCTATTAAGAAAATCTCAAAGAGAAAAGTATGGAAACCAACAGGCAAGGTGTTCACAAATATTAGATATACTTGGAGACCTACTAGTCGGACCTTCATTATAGTAGGAAATGAGTGCCCTTTAACTAGGATTACCACAACTACTGAAGTGTCCCCTAGGAAACCAATTGCTTTAGAAATTGATACACCTAACCCTGTAGTAACATTGGTTTACTCAAGGAAACCTATGAAACCTAAAACTACTGATTTTGTTGGCAAAACTAAGAAAAATAAATCTATTTCTGCTAACAAAAAGGAACCCAGTAAATCCTGGGGATCCACAGTTTCTGATGATCCATCTTCCTCTCTTACTGATTGCAGGTTGTCCAAATTGTTCTCTGGTATTTGGACTCTGGCTGCTCCAAGCATATGACTAGAGATCGCTCTCAGCTCACCAATTTTGTTAGTAAATGTTTGGGTACTATCAAATTCAGAAATAATCAAGTGGCAAAGATAATGGGTTATGGAGATTATCATATTAGGAATGTTACGATATTAAGGGTTTACTATGTGGAAGGACTTGGACATAACTTATTCTCCGTTGGGCAGTTCTATGATTCGAACCATGAAGTTACTTTTCGTCCATACACCTGCTTTATTTGCTATCTAGAAGGTGATGATCTAGTGACTGGACATCAAGGCAACAATCTGTATACCCTGTCTATTAGAGATATGATGGCGTCTTCCCTAATGTGTCTCTTGTTAAAGGCCTCAAATACTAAGCCATGGCTATGGCACTGATGTCTGTTTCATCTGAACTTTGGTGTAATCAACCAATTAGCTAGACACGGTCTTGTTTAAGGTCTACCTACGCTTAAATTTGAAAAGGACCATCTATGTTATGTTGATGCAATGGGAAAAAGCTAGAAGAAATCCCACAAACCCAAATCTAAAGACACCAACCAAGAAAAACTTAATCTTTTGCACATGGATCTTTGTGTTCCAATGCGTCTTGATCCCTTCTGAATAGATCTTGATTTCCTTTAGCATGTGTAAAGGTTAGTAACCTTGGATAAATCCAAAACTACTAAGACAGAAACTTTGTGAGATAACTTAAAATCTATGTGGAATCTAGACTTTAAGCAATAAGAAGATTAACAATGAACACACAAGCAAACTAAACTTTTATCCTCAACATAATGATCACTCTAAATAGTGATAGAGTTACAAGAAAAACTTTGAAGCTATGAAAACAACTAACTATGAGATATGAATTCTATGCGTATCTCTAACTATGCTGTAGGGTTCCAACCCTAATGGGCTTACAAAACGCATCAAGTGATCAATGCATATCTATTCCTAATATAACTCATGCATATCACTTTAGCAATACTATGTATATAACTAATATTACTAACTATTATACTAACAGTACTAATAAACTAGCAATACTAACATTTTGTACTGGCAGAACTAATTATAATACTAGCAGTATTAATGACTTAGACTATTTTCTATAATCTTCACCAGCAGTAATTTCTTCAACCAGCAGTAGAAACTTAAGAAGCCTTTATTCCCGATAATCCTCCCCTAAACTTGATATTCATCTTGTTAATCATCAAGTTTCTTGAAATTAAACCATTTGTGCTGAGAGGATGCTTCCAAACACCTTATTGCCTTGGACTATTTGCTAGTGTGAAGATTTTTCTTAAAAACTCATTTGCCATCTCTGAAGATTGTTCTAGTGACAGGTTGGCAACCAACATCAACATCATAAGTGCTTTTGACAATGGATAATCTTTTTCTACAAGCATGAAAATATCATGTCCTCTTACTGAAGATACATGGTGAACATTACATGTATCATAAAGCCTCCATACCAAAGGATCATGCATATACCTTTGAAGCTTCCATAGAGTATCACCATCATCTGGTTCAAACAATCTCTTTAGTTCAACCTATAATTCCATCTCTTTATCATCTGTAGGCTTTGTTGTGCTGAACCTCTCCTTAACTAAGTCCCAAAGCTTAACTAGGTCATCTCTATCAAATTTCTTCAACATATCAGCAAAATCCTAATAAGCTTCTTTATAGTTTCCAACCCTGATGATCTTCCAATATTTTTTGGATTCTTCAATGTAGACTTCCCAGTCAATGATTGGATATTTGACCTGTAAGGCTTCAACATAAACTTCCTCTACTAGAACTATTACTAACAATGTCTATAGTTCTTCTTCTATTAATTCTTTTTCCTTTTTTGTTGATTGTTCGTCACCTGAACTTGAAGCTTCTCCAATCTTTTGTCTTTTAGCAGGCTCTTCTAAAACTTCTTGACCTGCTATTTTTAGTTTTTGAATCTTCAACTCAGATCCCATAGGCATAAAATATTGTACCTTTCTCATAGTAGTTTCAAAAATTTCTTAAACATGCTCAAATGAAAGTGACTTCAATTGTTTAATAGAGTAACCTCCTTCTTGATTCATGATGTAATTTGACATGTACTCCTTTTGTTGAGCAAGAGTCATTGGCTTGTTCCTCTTAGCTTCAGCTCTATGTTGAGCAAATAACTTCTTTCTTTGATTGAAAAGTTCTACAAGCTTCATTGGTAAATCTTCTTCACTACACTTTTCTCCTGCTTGTAACTGTTGAACAAAATCTTCATCTGTTGCAATTCTAGCCAATACATTATCCCATTCAGCATATGTAAAACCCTGAGCTGCTTGATGCACTTGAGCCATTCTCTATCTTTCTGCTGCATCAAGCTCTTCTTGTAGCTTTTAAGCTACTTCTGCATCAAACTCTGCTTCTTTTCTGCATTAAATCTTGCTTGTTATTCTTCATGTAACTTTTGAGCTAATTCTTCATCAAGACTCATTTGAATTTGAATTCTCTTTTTGATCTTCTTTGGTTGCTCATATTCTTGCATAATGGCTTTACCCTTAGTTTTAGCAGCACTCTTTCTGATCTCCATAAGTGTTTCTGCAGTAGTATATGTATGTCTTTGAGGACTGGCAGTACTAACAAATGTAATAGCAGTGTTATGTTTTGCATCAGCAGTAGTAACTTTTGGAACAACAGTTGAAACTTGTAGAGGAACCAATGAAATTCTAGCATCCAAATCCATTCATTCTATCAAACTCCTCCCCTTTTTAGAAGGATCCTCCTCATTTTCTTCATTATTAGAAACCATCAATTCATGTAGTGGCAAGCTGCCCTCATCACTTCCATGTGTGTGACCTCCTGGGAGAGGTGAATGATGAGGCATGGTAGGGGACTTAGGGATGTTACCACCGCCCTGTCTTGCATCTATGCTAGAGACAGTAGTGGCAGCCCCTCCATGAACAACATTCACACCTGTGAATGCAGCCTCATTTGCAACTGGGGTCTGAGTAGGAAATTAGACTGAGGAATCTCAACTTCCTGTCTGATAGTTTCCCTAATTATTGATGAAGTTAGTGGTTCAGTTATTTGTGGGGGTGATGTATGTGGTTCAGTAACAGGTGATTAAGCTCTTGTATCTGAGTGTGTTTTAGTAGATGGAGCCAGAAGGGGTATGTGTTGGGATCCAGCTGGGATTGCTGATCCTTCACCCTGACCAAGTTGGTCAATAGCAAGCATAGTGGGAAATAAATGTGTTTCCTCCCCATAATATCCCTTGGTGGCCGTTCTCATGTTACTAAACAATTTTTGTGTAAGGGTAGGAGTGATGTAAGTTCTTTTATGTAAAGAAAGCAACCTGTTCCTTTTGTTAAAAAAGATTTGAATAAATCTTGGATACATTAGAAATTTACTTTGACTATCTAAGTTTTTCACCATACCATCAAAAATCAATTTTGAAAAATTAAAAATCCTATTTGTGGCCAAGAAAATTATAGCAGTTGCAATATTACTACTAAACTGTTCCTAAGCTGTTTTCTTTGGACTTAAAAAATGAAGAATGGTATGGATCATGAACCTCCACTGAGGGGAAAAGTGGCCTTTTTGAGAAGTTAATTTATCAGAAGTTATGGCATAACCCATCAGCGAGAGTTGGTCAAAAATTTCAGTATTTGGTAATGAACTGAGACCACCAACATCTGCTAATTTGAGATATTTTCTAACAGATGCTATAGTAACAGTTTTAGCATGACCATCAACTGTGGCAATTATTTCTTGTTCCCCATTATCAAGTGTATTAACAGTAGCAGTCTGCTAAAACTGTTTGATGTAAGAATCATAGATAGTAGGATTTTCAGAGAGAGCAAACCTGATGTGAGAAGCATTTAGAAAATCCACTATCTGATGAAAGCCTTCACTTCCATCTAATTTCTCCAAGAGAGCAACCATGTTGTGTTGATCACAGTACTTCAAATTTGCCATTGTAGAGTATGAAAGTGGTTGAAACAGCCAGAGTCAAATTAAGTGCTGGGTTTAGGTACGCTTTTGAAAGTTATATGTGTTGGGTGAAGGTAATTGAGATTTTATTTAAGGAGCTTAAGGTTGTTATTGGACTGACTGAATAAGAGTGAATCTTTATCTTGAAGAAAGCTTATAAGGGAAAGAAAGATCAAGAATTATCCAAAGTATAGACCCCTATAAGCGAAGTTGTTGGCGGAAATATCTCAATGGCTATAGTTAATTAATGAAAATATGTTATGCTTCAAACGGTATTAACGGTAATGTAGCAGTACTAATATTAGCCTAGCAGTATTAACTTTTTGCCTAGCAGTACTAATATTAGTCGAACAGTATTAACTTTTTCTCCAATAACTATACAAGAACATGCCTCTATTCATCACAAGCACACTATAAATGACTAGATAGACATGTGAGAATTCATGAGGATACATATTTATGTATAACCCATGAATAGAAAGTAGATACTGGTAAGCAACAAGTTCCATCAATTCCTTTAGGTTTCATACTGTCCTCCTCACTTCCAAGTGTGTTAACTCTTGAGAGAGGTGGATCATTGGACGGTTTAGATGCAACCTCATACCTAGTTTAAGCTTGTATACCTCCAATATGGTAACCTGGTACTTGAGACCACTACCTGAACCATCACTGTCTTGTTCTACTTCTAAGCTAGAGGCAGTAGTGGCAGCCCTTTCCATGCTGTCTTCTCACTCCTTATAGACAGTCTCATCTGTAACAAGGTAAGTAGGTCTACTACAGTAAGATATCTTTAGTGTCCTTTTGGGATTCCTATGTTGTGTATCTTTTTCAATTGAGATGATGAAAGAAATAGTGAATGGTTCTTCAAATTAAGAGTTAATCAAATGTGTATGTTGTGTTAGGATGTAGTGGGTTATCCTGACCCTTCACCCACTTCTGCTTAATATCACATTCCCTTTCATCCAGTCTTAAGTAAACCTGCGCTGTAGAACATACTATCAATAGATTAAGTAATCCAATGCTAGCAAACAGAAAGTTAAACCTGCTAACATCAAAAGCCTTTGTGAGAAGATCTGCAACATTATGGTCTGTGTGAATCTTGATCACTTGAATCAACTTCTTCTCATAAGAATCTCAGATGAAATGGTGTCTTATTTCAATGTGCTTAGTTTTAGAATGAAACAATGGATTCTTCACAATACAAATGGTGCTTTCATTATCAATGTAAATCTTGGTGTTCATGAAATTGAATCCATAATCAAGCGTCTATTTTTGAATCCATAACACCTATCTACAACAATTAGCAGCAGCAACAGACTCTGCTTCAGTAGTGGAGTTGGCAACTATAGTTTGCTTTTTACATTGCCATGAAATCAACCTTTTGCCAAGAAATTAACAACCTCTTTTTGTGGATTTCCTGTCAAGGCTAGCTCCAGCATAATCACTATCAGAAAAGGCTTCCAAGTCAAATGGTGAATCTTTAGGATACCAAAGGCCCAATTTAAGCTGACCTTTTAAGTATCTAAAGATACTCTTCACTGCATGAAGATGTGAGACTTTAGGAGTAACTTGGAACCTTGCACAAGCACAAACAACAAACATTATGTCAGGCCTAGAAGCTGTTAGTACATCAATGATCCAATCATTAATCTGTATAAATGAACATCTACATCTTCAGCTTCTTCATCCTTAAGCAATGCCTTGTTAGTCTCTATTGGAGTGCTTGCTGTCTTTACTGAAGAAAAAATAAATTTCTTCAATATATCAGCCATATACTTGTCTTGGCTGATGAAGATTCCATCATTTCTCTGTATGACTTGCAACCGTAAGAAGAAAGTGAGCTCCCCCATAGAACTCATCTAAAACTTCTTGTGCATCAAACTTTCAAACTCTGTACATAAAGACTTCTTAGTAGACCCAAAGATGATGTCATCAACATACACTTGTACTAATAGGATATCACCTTTGTCCTTCTTAATAAACAAAGTCTTATCTATGATTGCTCTTCTAAATGCATTTTGTAATAACTAGGTAGACAATGTTTCATACCAGGCTCTAGGAGCTTGATGGAGACCATATAAGGCTTTTTCTACCTTGTAAACCTTGTTAGGAAACTATGGATCTTCAAAACCAGGAGGTTGGCACACATACACCTCCTCTTCTATTGTGCCATATATAAAGGCACTCTTTACATCCATCTGGTACATAGTGAAACTCATAAATGATGCATAGGACAAAAATAACCTGATTGCTCTATCCTAACAATAGGAGCAAAAACCTCATCATACTCAATTCCTTCTTTTTAGGTGTAACCTTGTGTAACCAGTCTTGCCTTGTTTCTAACTACTATCCCTCTCTCATCTTTCTTGTTTCTATAGACCCATTTTGTTCCAATGGCATGTTTGCCTTTGGGTAAATCAACTAATCTCCAAACCTTCTGTAATCTAAACTAGATTAACTCCTCTTGCATTGCCTCTACCCAGCTTGGATCTGCCAAAGCTTGAATCACCTTCTTGGGTTTTATTTGAGAGAGAAAATAGGCAAATAAGGAGTTTTGATAATCCTTGTAATTTGTTCTCCTCTACTTGTTAATGTAACTGACCATAGCATGTTCTTCAGATATCTTGGTTATCCTCCTTGTTTGAGTAGCTAAATTTATGTCTCCAATGATCTAGTTTTTAGGATGATCCTTGTGAATTCTGGTTGTGGGAATAGGATTGACATTCATGGTTGTCTCCAAGTTGTTATGGTCAGCCTCTGCACCCACATCTTCATCATTATATGCACCACTAAAGATACTAGTATTTTGAAGATCAGCAGTATCCTCCAACTCTGGCATGAGAGGATCAGTAAGAAGATCACCATTGGGAAGAGTAGCAGCATTAACAGAAATTGATCCACCAAGATTATCATAAAAGGATCCAGTAGCACTAATAGGAGTGAATATCATGTAGGTGTTGTTGCCATGAGCATCCTTTTCTTGTCCAAACACACTTTCAAACTCATTCCTTTGGGTTCTTTTTCTTCCTGGATCCACAGTAGTAAAGTAGGACTAACAATATTAACTGATAAACTAACAGTATTAAGTCTATTAGTGTCAGCAGCCTCCCCTTGACCATTCGTGTCACCTTCATTTGCTGGATCTAGAACTTCATTCTTCTTTCTAGCATCATCAGCAACCTCATCTTCTGAGCTCTTTGGACTTTGAGAATCAGAAGTCAAAAATGGTAGCAGTACATATTGTGGACCAGGAACTGTTTTCTTTCCAGCTTGTCCTGCATCAATATTTGCTTTGGTACTTGCATGACCATTAGTTTGATTCCCTGCAAAAATTGGTTGATAATTCATAGACATGGTTAGAGTATCAATATCAAACAGCCAATTAGGTCCAGTTCCTGCAACATTTGGTTTGTTTTCAAGAAAATTTATGTACAGGTTACAATTTTGGTTCTAGAGTTAAACACTCTAAATGCTTTACTGTTGATAGAGTATCCCACAAAGAAACCATCATCAGATTTTCTATCAAACTTACCTAGGTGATCTAAGGTATTTAGGATTGTAACATGACACCCAAATGGTCTCATGAAGCTCAAGGCAGGTTTTCTTCCTAGAAAAAGTTCATAAGGGGTCTTGTTGTGAGGCTTGATAACTAACACCCTATTTTGGACATAGCAAGCAGTATTAACTGGTTCAGCCCAAAAGGTAGTTGGCAATTTGGAATCTGCTAGCATAGTCCTAGCTGCCTCTATTAGTGTCCTATTCTTTTTCTCAGCAACACCACTTTGCTGAGGAGTCCTAGCAACACTAAATTCCCTTCTAATACCCTTCATTTTACAGAACTCATTCATAATCCGATTCTTGAATTCAGTTCCATTGTCACATTTGATTGCTTTAACCTTATGATCTATTTGGTTTTCTATGCCAGTTATGAAGTTCTTGAGGATCTCAGGAGTCTCATCCTTAGTGGCCAAAAAGAAAACCCAACTGAATCTACTATAGTCATCAGTGACAACTAGGCAATAAGTCTTTTTATTTATACTCCTCACTGAAACTAGGCCAAATAAATCCATATGTAATAATTATAAAGGTTTGCAAATAAAGCTCACGGACTTGGTTTTACATGAGGCTTTGTGCTGCTTTCCTTTCTGACAGGCAACACATGTATGGTCATTTTCAAAAACTTTAAGGGTAAACCTCTAACAAGGTTTCCCCTCACAAGTTTGTTCATAGTTTTAAAGTTTACATGACCAAGCCTTCTATGCCATAAATTAGACTCATCTATTGTAGCTTTTGCAAATAAACAAGTCAAACCTCCTGAAGGAACAACATTCTTTAGATAAAAACTATACATATTGTTCTGTCTGGGAACTTTAAGCAAGATTTGACTTTCATTAAGTAGCTTAAAGTCAAAAGATAGAATAAGACATTCAGTCTCAATGAAAAGAACACTGTTTTTCTTGTCACACATTTGTGAGACAGAGAAAAGGTTAAAATTAAGTTCCTTTACAAAGTATACATCTTCAAAGTCTAATTTCCCAGTTCTAATTTTACCTTTTCTAGTAATTTTTCCTCCTTTAGGACTTCGTGCAAATGCAACAAATCCACCATCAATATTTTGATAATCTGAGAGGTAGAACTTATTTCCTGTCATATGTCTAGAGCATCCACTATCAAAAATCCCTTGATCCTATAAAGTATATTATGGATTACCCTACACTTAAAATAAGAGAATTAGTTTCTCTTGGGGACCCAAGCCACTACTGACTTGAGTCTGCCTTGTGGATCAACATAATCAAATCTTTTAGGAGTGTATGATCCACTGTCTTTAGAGATATGGTCAATAACATTTCCTGTTGGTCTCCAAATCCAGCATGCTAAGGACTAAACAGCATTTTCCCCATTTCCCTTAGCAGCACTTACTATTGCTTTTGGCCCAGCAGTAGTTACATTATTTACCTTAGCAGTATTAACTTTTCCTTTTAAAATACTATTTTTAGGTGCTGCTTTTTGAGTAAAAGTCCTCCTAACTGGTTAATGTGACTTATGAAAAACATTTAAACTTGGTTTTGCACCATTCACAGTTGGTCTAGATGCAACAATATTAACATCTCTGGTAGTACTATTTGATACTACTGCTTTGAGAAGCTTTGCTTAGTAGTATTAACTAGTACTTTGCCTGAGTTTGTTATTACTGCTGATGAAACAAAATTCCATCTAGGACGTGGGTGAGTCAATTTATTTTGGTGGTTCACCCTCTGAGCATTCTTACATATTGGTCTAACTTCCCTTTGACCAGTAGCCATACCCTTATTATTCAACACAGATTTTCCTACCATTTTATTCTCATAGAAGTTATAGTCCTTGATTAAATGGTTAAGACTTCCACATACAAAACAAGCTTTCTTCTTAAACTCAAAACCATTCCCTAGTTTCTGAGTCATTATTTCATTCCAATTTCTTTTGTTAACCCAAGAATCTTTACTTTTTCTAAGGTTTTCAGCTTGCCTATATGTCTGTAGTTTAATAACAGATTTCCTAGTATTTTCAACTGGTTTAACAAAATTGATTTTAGCATAACTAGGTTTATTCTATTCAATTGAAGGTCTAACCACACAGTCATCATCACTATCAGACTTTCAATCTTCAATGATAAGAGCACTAGGCCTAACAGTTATAGGCTTTTCCAAACTATCCTTACTAGTTTCAGATGCAGTTGTATCCAAACTATCCTTACTAGTAATAGTTTCACTCATTTTAGACTTATAGTCAGAATCATCTACCCCAGCAAAGGATAAGTCAACTCTTGCAGGCTTGAAGTTCCCAGTGTAAGGGGGAACTGCATGATATCCCTCACTCTTTTTAAACCTATCATTTACTTGATTATTATCCCCATCACTTTCATGACTGTCAAACACACTATCAACTACATTATCAAGTACTTCACTCTCATTCACATGACTATCATAACCAAGACCAGTCTTGTCTTTAGCACTTATTTGACTATTCATCAGTTTAGTTAGATTCTTAGAAGATGTCTCAAAATTTTCTAGTTTAAGCTTCAAATCATCTTTTTCTTTTAAAGTATTTTCCAACTGATTTTTAAGCTCTTTTATAGAAATATCTTTTACTTGGACATCATATTTTAAAAATGCAATATTTTCTTCATAAACAGCTTCAATTTTTTCATGAACAACTATCCTAGCTTCTAATGATTCTAATCCCATTTGATAACCTATTATTTCTAGATTAGATTTATTAAGAGCTTCACGCTGTTGATCATAATAGTTTTGAAGAGTTTCAAATGATTTTAAACAATCCTTAGAGCAAGTATGTACCTCAGATTCTGAACTTGATGAACCTTGAGATGTATAGGCCATTAGAGCAAAGTGTGTGTGGTCTTCTTTTGCTTGGAAGCTCCAATCATAACCACCTATCCCATCTTGAACAACCAAAGCATTAGCAGGAGTCTCCACTTGTACAACCCTTCTTGTATTTTCTCCATTTCTATTCCCTTGATTTCTTGGTGCTCTACATTCTCTAGCAAAGTGACCTCTCCTGTGGTTGTTGTAACTTTCAACCTTTGTCTTATCAAAGCCAACAATTTCTTTTCCATTGAAATTTAGATTCCTTCATGTCTTCTTTATGAATCTCTTCATCCTCATGGTAAGCATGGCCACATGCGATTTGAGATCCATCTTTCAAGATCATCAGTATCAATCTGTTCCAAATCTTCATTGTCCAACTGTGGACTATTAGATTGATTAGTAAAGAAGGAAAACATGACATCATCAACATAGGTTACGGAAGAAGCTTGTCACTGTGAACTAGCAGCAGAAACATCATTAGCAGTATTAACTGCTTCATTAGTACTGTTAATGTTATCTGAAGATACAAAAGCCACATTCTGAAAATTTGAGCTTGACCTTGATTGGCCTTTAATTTTAGCTTTATACACCTTTAAATTGTTGTACAAATCATTCGTATTCAAAGTGTCTAGATCAGATTTGTTTCACATGATTAAAGCAAGATTGTTCCAAGCTAATGGTAAACTTCTCAACAACTTTAGATTTGCGTCCTCTTGAGAAATAACTTCACCATGAATTTCAAGTTGACTAATGAGTTTCTGGAACCTGTCATAGACTTTATCCAGTCCTTCTTGACTTGATGTAGTAAAGTTTTCATAATTCTGCTTGAGAATGGTCTTCTGCATCTTTTTTGATTCCTTGTTGCCTCCAAACCTATTCTTGATAGCTTCCCATAAGGACTTTGCATCCTTGATTCCATGAAACTTCAACATGTGCTCATTAGGAATGGCCAACAATAGAATGCTTTTTGCTTTCAATTCATTCTTTCTTGCTAGCTTTTGTCAACAGTTTTAGGAGGATTAGGACCTTCAGCACTAGCTGATGCAACAGCAGGTGCATCACCATTTACAATAACCTCCCAAAGAGCATAATTAGTGTGAGTAAGATATTGCTCCATTATCATGCTCCAGAGATCATAGTCTCTTGTTTTGAGCATACGAAGTTTTAGTGCAGACAATGTTTGGGTTAATTCTGACTGTGATTCCATCTTCTCATTGACTGTGAGATCTTGTGTAGATATAGTGTTCTTCTTATTCAAAGTTTCTCAACAAGCTCTGATACCACTTGTTGATCCCTTCTGAATAGATCTTGATTTCCTTTAGCTTGTGTAAAGATTAGTAACCTTGGATAAATCCAAAACTACTAAGACAAAAACTTTGTGAGATAACTTAAAGTCTATGTGAAATCTAGACTTTAAGCAATAAGAAGATTAACAATGAACACACAATCAAACTAAACTTTTATCCTCAATATAATGATCACTCTAAATAGTGATGGAGTTATAAGAAAAACTTTGAAGCTATGAAAACATCTAACGATGAGATATGAATTCTATGCCATAGGGTTCCTTTTATATACCAAGGAACCCTAATGGGCTTACAAAATGCGTCAAGTGATCAATGCATATCTATTCCTAATATATCTCATGCATATCACTTTAGCAGTACTAACTACATAACTAACAGTACTAACTATTATACTAACAGTACTAATAAACTGGCAGTACTAACATTTTGTACTAGCAATACTAACTATAATACTAGCAGTATTAATGACTTAGACTATTTTCTATAATCTTCACCAGTAGTAGTTTCTTTAACCAGCAATAGAAACTTGAGACGCCTTTATTCCCAATAATGTGTGTCGCAAGCGTTAATGGAAAGAAGTACATTCTCGTTATTGTCAATGATTACTCTCGATTTACATTGGTAAAGTGCTTAAGGTCAAAAGATGAAGCTCCCGATTTCATAATCAAGTTTCTCAAGATGATCCAAGTACGGCTTAAGACACCTGTCCGACGCATCAGAACATATAATGGAACTGAATTTGTTAATCAAACTTTGCGTGAATATTGTGAGCAGGTTGGCATCTCTTATGAAACGTCTGTTGCTTGAGCTCCACAGCAAAATGGTGTCATTGAAAGACGTAATCGTACGCTAAAGCAGTTGCTACCGTATGTTATACCCAAAACCGTTCCATCATACGCCTTCGTCACGGCAAAAAACCATATGTGCTTCTGCACCACAAACCTCCTGACCTATCATTTCGTCATGTGTTTGGTGCACTTTGTTACCCAACGAATGATAGTATGAATTTGGGGATGTTACAACCAAAAGTTGACATTGGTATTTTCATTGGCTATGCAAGCAACAATCAGTTCAGGACTCGTGCCAAGTTTGTACCACCTTCGAGAACTGATTGGGATATTTTGTTTCAACCACTATTTGATGAATTACTCAATCCCCCACCTAGTGTTGATCTTCCAGCACCTGAAGTCATTGCTCTAATTACTAAAGTAATAGCTCTAGAACCTACTGAATCAACTGGTTCACCTTCCTCAACAACTGTTGACCAAGATGCACCATCTTCTAGTAATTCACAAACTACACCTGATACTCAATCTCAAGTCATTCCTAATGATGTTGAAAAAGAGAATCATGACTTAGATGTTGCACACATGAATAACGATTGGTTCTTTGGCATTCCAATTCCAGAACATGAATCTAAAGCATCTTCTTTTTCAGATGTTATTCCTTCTGTGGTGCACACTGCTGATCCTTACTTTAAACACGTTACCAAATGGACCAAGGATCATCCTTTTGATAACAATATCGGTGAACTTGGAAGACTTGTGTCCACAAGACTCCAACTCTATGGACAAGCCTTATTTTGTTACTACGATGCCTTTCTCACATCAGTTGAACCTAAGAACTATAAAGACGCATTAATTCAAGCATGTTGGATTGAAGCAATGCAAGAGGAGCTTAATGAATTTGAATGTCTTGATGTCTGGGAACTCGTTCCTCATCCAGATAAAGTGATGGTTATTACTTTAAAATGGATCTACAAGGTAAAACTTGATGAATTAGGAGGAATTCTGAAAAACAAGGCCCGTTTGGTTGCTCGTGGTTACCGTCAAGAAGAGGGAATTGATTTTGAAGAATCTTTTGCTCCAGTGGCTAGACATGAAGCTATTCAAATATTCCTCACATTTGATGCTCACATGAATATGATCGTCTATGAAATGGATGTAAAGATGGCATTCTTCAACGGCATTATACGTGAGAAAGTTTATGTCAGCAACCGGACAGGTTTGTGGATCAAGACAATCTGAATCACGTGTACATGCTTAAGAAGGCTCTTTACGGGTTGAAACAAGCTCCTCGCGCGTGGTATGATCTATTGTCAAAGTTTCTACTCTCCCAAAAATTCTCTAAAGGAACCGTGGATCCTACATTGTTCATCCGAAGACAAGGTAAATATCTTCTCCTGGTACAAATTTATGTTGATGACAATATCTTTGCGTCTACGACACCTGAACTATGTGACCAATTTTCAAAACTAATGTGTTCAAAGTTTATGATGTCGATGATGGGAAAAATTTCATTCTTTCTAGGATTACACATTTCTCAAGATCCCAGAGGCATCTTTCTTAACCAGTCAAAATATGATCTTGAATCTTTGAAAAACTATGGTATGAAATCTAGTAACACCGTGGATACTCCCACGGTAGAGAAATCCAAGCTGGATGGAGATCCACAAGGGAAAGCCGTTGACCCTACATACTATCGTAGAATGGTAGGCACCCTTATGTATCTTACAACCAATAGACCAGACCTAACATTTGTTGTATGCATGTGTGCCCAGTATCAGGCAAAGCCTACCGAAAAGCACTTACATGCTATAAAAAGAATCTTTAAATACCTAAGAGGAACCGTTAATAGGGGAGTCTAGTATCCAAAGGATTCTTCTATTTCTCTAACAGCTTATGCAGACGCTGATCACGCGGGTTGCTAAGATACTAGACGAAGTACTTCTGGCAGTATGCAATTTTTAGGAGATAGACTTGTGAGCTGGTCATCAAAAAGGTAGAAAAGCGCTGCAATATCTAGTACAAAAGCTGAATACATCGCCATATTCGGTTTTTGTGCTCAAATCTTATGGATGAGATCATAACTTATCGACTACGGCCTTGGATTCAACAAAATTCCAATGTACTGTGATAATAAAAGCGTTATTGCCTTATGCTGCAACAATGTTCAACACTCCCGATCGAAGCATATAGACATAAGATTCCACTTCATAAAAGAGCAAGTTGAGAACGGAGTAGTAGAGCTTTACTTTGTCAACACGGAGTATCAGTTAGCGGACATCTTCACTAAAGCCCTTTCCCGAGATATAATTGAATTTCTTATCAACAAGCTGGGAATGCGAAGTTTTACAACCGAGACCCTGAAACAGTTGGCAGATGAAGCTGAAGAATAGTGGTGGTACCTATTCTGATATCCTATGTATAATATGTATATATATTAAAAACCAGAAAAACCAAAAATATTTTCCTTTTCTAAAAACTTTTATAAAAACAAAATACAAAATTAAAAAATGAGAAAAATATAAAGAGAGGTAATAATGGCATGTCTTTTGCAAACGATAGTATTTACATCCCTAGAAATGTCTTTCAATAAAGACACATGGTCATAAATAAAGTTCGTGCAAAAGTTCAAATGTTTTTCAAAACATGCCACATGGCTTGCTATTGTTTCAGATAGCAACCCAGTCTTCATCTTAAAGGCAAGTATTTCCAAAAGAAAACTTGACCTCATAACGGGAATTTATTCTCGGGCATGGTCTACTTTATGACCATGCAAAGGCTTGTGATTACTTTGCATCATAACCCGTGCTTCCTTGATTCCATAAGTGTACGCGTCAGTGCGCTTATGTGTAAAAATAAGAGAAATCTTATTTGCATTGGTGTTTGTTTTTCAAAATAAAACATTGCTTCATCAGAAAATGCTTTTCAAAGACATTTAACCACTCAAACAACAACTACAACTCTTTAAATAGAAAACGGGTCATTGTTTGATGGGGAGAAAATGTCAAATATCTTCTTCATAATAAAAATGTGATCAAAAGAAAAAGGTTTTTAAACTATAACGGAATATCATTTCTTTAAGGAAAGTCAATTAAGTTTAACTTATGTGTCCCTTATATGTTATGTGTTTATGCCTTTAGGGAGTAAATGTGTAAATATATGTTTTTAGGTATGCTAGTTAAAATCAGTAGGGACTATTTGTGCCAATTGTTAAACTTTTATTGCCTAGTAAAACTTATAATTGGAAAATGAAATGATAATGAAACTTCAGGGGGTGAATGTGTCAAAAACGTAAATTGCTTAATATCACCACCCACCCCCTCTCGTCTCTCTTACACACACACGCACACTCTACATTTGCTTTTCCCTCCCATCTTCAAACGCTCAATCGCCATCTCTATTCCATCATTTCAAGTTGATTTTAGACCTAAGATATAACTACAAACTCGTTCTACATCTCCTAAACAATTCATACCTCGAAGTAATTGGGATTTCATTCAGTTTTGAGCACGAAAACCCTAATTCTTGAAATTAAGGTTTATCAAAATCAAAAATACATAAATCTACAAATTGGTTGAGGGGTTTCGATTGCTTTGGGATGTATAACGTTCGTTTAATATAGTTTTATGTTTAGTTAACTCATGAATGAGATATGGCCGATTGTATGTTCAAAAATTTTAGATTTTATGATATATTGTGAAAAGTTTGTGGGTTATGTGCTTAGATGCTTGTATTCTTATTCTTGAATGTGTTTGATCCATTAAATCTTACCATTGTTTAAAGTTTCTCGAATGTATGTGCTAAAGTGTTTATACGTGCTTGTTTTTTTAAAGTTCTTGTTGGTTCTATGGATTAAGGTTGTTATCATGACCCTAAATGATTGTTCTTATAATAAGGAGGCTAAATTAACAAGTTTGAATGATTAAAAAACATCATGCTTGTGAAAATTTCATACGAACCGAACAACTAGTGTTGGTTAAGGAACCGAACAACTAGTGTTGGTTATGGAACCGAACAACTTAGTTTGTGAAAGGACCAAACAACCTAATTATCTTAAGGAACTGAACAACCTAATTGACTTAAGGAACTGAACAACCTAATTGTCTTAAGGAACCAAACAACCTAATTGTCTTTGGGAACCGAACAACTTGTTCTCATTAAGGAACCGAACAAATAGATTTTCTAATGGAAACGAACAACCTGATTTTCTAAAGGAACCAAACAACTTGTTCTCATTAAGGAACTGAATAACTAGAATGTTTTAAGGAACCAAACAACTTGATTCTTTAAGGAACCGAACAACTTGATTCTTTAAGGAACCGAACAACTTGATTCATTAAGGAACCGAACAACTAGTTTTTATTTTAGAAAACGGTTTGCTTTTTAATACCCAAAACACTTAAGATCACATTTCCAATTTAAAGGGCAATTTAAAATCTTAATTAGGGAGTTAATTAAAATTAGTTAATTATACACTCTAAACAAGTTAAGTTGGCTTAAGTTGTAATTTAATTGGATAGATCTTAAAAGGTGCTAAAGTCTTAGTGTGCCTAATCCTTAAGAAATTTTCACATCATGAAACAACTTTATGTGCTCACTTAAAAGGTCTCTATAGTTTGTTGTATGAAATTGGTTGTACATAAACTATATTGATCCTATCTTAGTAGAATCATTGATACCACAAAAGCTCACCAAAAGGCGTTGGATGGTGCTCTAGTCGCTAAGCTCCACACTCAAATCCAAGGAAGCTACTCTTCAAGTGGTATTGGATGCTCTCAAACTCACTCCCTTCTTCAAAGCATTTGAGATCACTGCTGATGTACCAGAAATATACATGCAAGAGTTCTAGGCCACTAACTAAATCCATCATTCTTCACTTCATTTCAAGATGAACGACAAAAGTCATACTATGATCTTGAATACTTTAGAGACATGCTCTAGATTTTCCCTAAACTCCAAGGCCAGAAATTTGAAGATCCTCCATTTAAGGAGGAAATTCTCTCGTTTATTAGAGATCTTGGCCACACTGGAGAGATAAAGGTCTTGACTCATGTCAATGTTAATCACATGCATCAACCATGGATATCATTTGCTGCAATCATCAATAAGTGTTTAAGTGGAAAAACTGCATTGGAAAGTCTTCGCTTGTCACGTGCTTAAATCCTTTGGGGAATGTATCATAACAAGCATGTTGATTATGTATACCTACTTTGGGAAGACTTGGTGTATCAAGTGGAGAACAAAAACTCAAAGAAGAATAATGACAGTCATTGTAGACTACTTCATGACAAAAGATCCATCAACTCCAAGGAGAAACAAGATGTTTTGGCACACTTCCAGGGATGACTCCATGTTTACCACAATAATAGTTATCTCTAAATATCAAGACATACAAATATATGGTGTAATTCTCCCTTGGCATTTAACAAACCAAGACATGATTGAGTCAGAAGCCTACAAGACTTACTACGCGTATGCCACTGGTGAGAAAACTCCAAAACCTAAGTACGTGAAGAAGAAAGCTGATTCTGATACAACTCCTAAGAAGATGATCAGATATTGCATCTCTATCTAATGTTTAACGAATGTTTAAGTACCAGTTGTAAGTGATATAGGGCAAGCTATGTCATATCATGTGACTTTTATATAAAATAATATGTAATAATTATACTTTTTACTGGTTTTCCAACAACAATAAAATATAAAAAATTATCAATAATTAATATCATATATTGTATCTCTATCTGATGCTGTAAGAATTTTAAATTACAAGTTCTAAGTGTTATAGAGCAAACCATTTCACGTCATGTGAATTTTTTATTTAATAATTATTGAAAATCATACTTTTTTACTATTTTTTACATTAGCAATTAGATATAAAAAAATGTTAATAATAAATATCTGATACCTTATCTTTATATGATGTTTAAGGATGTTTAATTATAAGTTGTATGTGATATATAGCACACTATGTCACATCATATAACTTATATATATTTAACAATAAGATAAAATCATAATTTTTTACTTGTCTTTTAAGTATAATTTAAATATAAAAAAATAACATTAGTAAATATCAGATATTGCATCTCTATATAATGTTTTAAGAATATTTGGTTACAAGTTCTAAATAATATAAATCAAATTATCTCAGGTCATGTGATTTTATATTTACTAATAAGTGAAAATCATACTTTCTACTAGTTTTTCCAGCAGCAATTAAATATAAAAAAATTACTAGTAGTTAACATAAGATAATGTATATCTCTTAAATGTGTTAACAATGTTTATTTATTAGTTCTAAGTGAAATAGAGCAAACTATGTCACATCATGTGACTTTTATACCTAATAATTAGTGAAAATCATACTTTTTGCTGATTTTTTAGTAGAAATTAAATTAAAAAATTTAGGTAACTAATATCAGATATTTTATCTTTATCAGATATTTTTTAGATATTTAAATATAGGTTGTAAGTGATATAGAGCAAATAGCTCATGTGACTTTTATATTTAATAATAAGTGAAAGTCATACCTTTGACTAGTTTTCTAGTAGCAATTAAACATAAAAAATTATCAGTAATAAATATCAGATATTGCATCTCTATCTAATGTTTAAAGGATCTTTAAGTACCAGTTTTAAGTGATATGGGGTAAGCTATGTCACATCACGTGACTTTTATATAAAATAATTATACTTTTTACTGGTTTTCCAGCAGCAATAAAATATAAAAAATTATCAATAATTAATATCATATATTGTATCTCTATCTAATGTGGTAAAAAAATTTAATTACAAGTTCTAAATGTTATAGATCAAACTATTTCACGTCATGTGAATTTTTAATTTAATAATTATTGAAAATCATACTTTTTTACTATTTTTCCATTAGCAATTAGATATAAAAAATTGTTAATAATAAATATCTGATACCGTATCTTTATATGATGTTTAAGGATGTTTAATTATAAGTTCTAAGTGATATATAGCACACTATTTCACATCAAATGACTTAGATATATTTAATAATAAGTTAAAATCATAATTTTTTACTTGTCTTTTAAGTATAATTTAAATATACAAAAATAACATTAGTAAATATGAGATATTGTATCGCTATATAATGTTTTAATAATATTTGGTTACAAGTTCTAAATGATATAAATCAAATTATCTCAGGTCATACGATTTTATATTTACTAATAAGTGAAAATCATACTTTCTACTAGTTTTTCCAGTAGCAATTAATTATAAAAAAGTTACTAGTAGTTAACATAAGATAATGTAGATCTCTTAAATGTGTTAACAATGTTTATTTATTAGTTCTTAGTGATATAAAGCAAACTATGTCACGTCATGTGACGTTTATACCTAATAATTGGTGAAAATTATACTTTTTACTTGTTTTTTTAGTAGAAATTAAATATAAAAAATTATAGGTAATTAATTTTAGATATTGTATCTTTATCAGATATTTTTTGGATATTTAAATATTGGTTGTAAGTGATATAGAGCAAAGTAATATAGCTCATGTGACTTTTATATTTAATAATAAGTGAAAATCATACCTTTCACTAGTTTTCTAGTAGCAATTAAACATAAAAAATTCACATCAATTAATATCAGATATTGCATCTCTATCTAATGCTTAAAGGATCTTTAAGACCAGTTGTAAGTGATATATGGCAAGCTATGTCACATCATGTGACTTTTATATAAAATAATATGTAATAATTAAACTTTTTACTAGTTTTCCAGCAGTAATAAAATATATAAAATTATCAATAATTAATGTCATATATTGTATCTCTATCTGATGTTGTAATAATTTTTAATTACAAGTTTTAAATGTTATAGAGCAAAATATTTCACGTCATGTGAATTTTTTATTTAATAATTATTGAAAATCATACTTTTTACTATTTTTTCCATTAGCAATTATATATAAAAAAATTGTTAATAATAAATATCTGATACCGTATCTTTATATAATGTTTAAGGATGTTTAATTATAAGTTCTGAGTGATATATAGCACATTATGTCACTTCATATGACCTGTATATATTTTATAATAAGTTAAAATCATAGTTTTTTACTTGTCTTTTCAGTATAATTTAATTATAAAAAAATAACATTAGTAAATATGAGATATTGTATCTGTATATAATGTTGTAATAATATTTAGTTACTAGTTCTAAATGATATAAATCAAATTATCTCAGGTCAGGCGATTTTATATTTACTAATAATTGAAAATCATACTTTCTACTAGTTTTTCTAGTAGCCATTAAACATAAAAATAATTAAATATAAAAAAGTTACTAGTTGTTAACATAAGATAATGTATATCTCTTAAATGTGTTAACAATGTTTATTTATTAGTTATAAGTGATATAGAGCAAACTATGTCACATCATGTGACTTTTGTACCTAATAATTAGTCAAAATTATAATTTTTACTTGTTTTTCTGTAGAAATTAAATATAATAAAACTATAGCTAATTAATATCAGATATTGTGTCCTTATCAGATTTTTTTGGATATTTAAATATAGGTTGTAAGTGATATAGAGCAAAGTAATATAGCTCATGTGACTTTTATATGTAATAATAAGTGAAAATCATACCTTTAACTGGTTTTCTAGTAGCAGTTAAACATAAAAAATTATCAGCAATTAATATTAGATATTGCATCTCTATCTAATGTTTAAAAGATCTTTAAGTACTAGTCATCTGAATGTTATAGAGCAAAATATTTCACGTCATGTGAATTTTTTATTTAATAATTATTGAAAATCATACTTTTTTACTATTTTTTTCCCTTAGCAATAAGATATAAAAAAATTGTTAATAATAAATATCTAATAACGTATCTTTACAAGATGTTTAAGGATGTTTAATTATAAGTTCTAAGTGAGATATAGCACACTATGTCTCATCATATGACTTATATATATTTAATAATAAGTTAAAATCATAATTTTTTAGTTTTCTTTTAAGTATAATTTAAATATAAAATATAACATTAGTAAATATGAGATATTGTACCTCTATATAATGTTTTAATAATATTTGGTTACATGTTCTAAATGATATAAATCAAATTATCTTAGGTCATGCGATTTTATATTTACTAATATTTAAAAATCATACTTTCTACTAGTTTTTCCAGTAGCAATTAAATATAAAAGCAATTAATTATAAAAAAGTTACTAGTAGTTAACTTAAGATAATGTAGATCTCTTAAATGTGTTAACAATGTTTAATTATTAGTTCGAAGTGATATAGAGCAAACTATGTTACATCATGTGACTTTTATACATAATAATTAGTGAAAATCATATTTTTTACTGGTTTTTCAGTAGAAATTAAATATAAAAAAATTATACATAATTAATATCAGATATTGTATCTTTATCATATATTTTTAGATATTTAAATATAGGTTGTAAGTGATATAGAGCAATGTAATATAGCTCATGTGACTTTTATATTTAATAATAAGTGAAAATCATACCTTTCACTGGTTTTCTACTAGCAATTAAACATAAAACATTATCAACAATTAATATCAGATATTGCATCTCTATCTAATGCTTAAAGGATCTTTAAGACTAGTTGTAAGTAATATAGGGCAAGCTATGTCACGTCATGCGACTTTTATATAAAATAATATGTAATAATTATACTTTTTACTGGTTTTTCAGCAGTAATAAAGTATAAAAATTATCAATAATTAATGTCATATATTGTATCTCTATCTGATGCTGTAATAATTTTTAATTATAAGTTTTAAATGTTATAGAGTAAAATATTTCACGTCATGTGAATTTTTTAATAATTATTGAATATCATACTTTTTTACTATTTTTTCCATTAGCAATTAGATATAAAAAAATTGTTAATAATAAATATCTGCTATTGTATCTTTATATGATGTTTAAGGATGTTTAATTATATGTTCTAAGTGATATATAACACATTATGTCACTTCATATGACTTGTATATATTTTATAATAAGTTAAAATCATAGTTGTTTACTTGTCTTTTAAGTATAATTTAATTATAAAAAATAACATTAGTAACTATGAGATATTGTATCTATATATAATGTTGTAATAATATTTGGTTACAATATCTAAATGATATAAATCAAATTATCTCAGGTCATGCGATTTTATATTTACTAATAATTGAAAATCATACTTTCTACTAGTTTTTCCAGTAGCAATTAATCATAAAAGCAAGTAAATATAAAAAAGTTACTAGTAGTTAACATAAGTTAATGTATATATATCTTAAATATGTTAACAATGTTTATTTATTTGTTCTAAGTGATATAGAGCAAATTATGTCACATCATGTGACTTTTATACCTAGTAATTAGTGAAAATCAAAATTTTTACTGGTTTTTCAGTAGAAATAAAATTTAACAAAATTATAGGTAATTAATATCAGATATTGTATCTTTATCAAATTTTTTTGGATATTTAAATATAAGTTGTAAGTGATATAGAGAAAAGTAATATAGCTCATGTGACTTTTATATGTAATAATAAGTGAAAATCATACTTTTCACTAATTTTCTAGTTGCAATTAAACATAAAAAATTATCAGTAATTAATATCAGATATTGCATCTCTATCTAATGTTTAAAGGATCTTTAAGTACCAGTTGTAAGTGTTATAGGGCAAGTTATGTCACATCATGTGACTTTTATATAAAATAATATACAATAATTATACTTTTTACTGGTTTTCCAGCGGCAATAAAATATAAAAAATTATCAATAATTAATATCATATCTTGTATCTCTATCTGATGTTGTAAGAATTTTTAATTACACGTTCTAAATGTTATAGAGCAAAATATTTCACGTAATGTGAATTTTTTATTTAATAATTATTGAAAATCATACTTTTTTACTATTTTTTCCATTAGCAATAAGATATAAAAAAATTCTTAATAATAAATATCTGATACCGTATCTTTATACGATGTTTAAGGATGTTTAATTATAAGTTCTAAGTGATATATAACACATTATGTCACATCATATGACTTATATATATTTAATAATAAGTTAAAATCATAATTTTTTACTTGTCTTTTAAGTATAATTTAAATATAAAATATAACATTAGTAAATATGAGATATTGTATCTCTATATAATGTTTTAATAATATTTGTTTACAAGTTTTAAATGATATAAATCAAATTATCTCAGGTCATGCGATTTTACATTTACTAATAATTGAAAATCATACTTTCTACTAGTTTTTCCAGTAGCAATTAAATATAAAAGCAGTTAAATATTAAAAAGTTACTTGTAGTTAACATAAGATAATGTATATCTCTTAAATGTGTTAACAATATTTATTTATTAGTTCTAAGTGATATGGAGCAAACTATGTCACATCAAGTTACTTTTATACATAATAATTAGTGAAAATCATAATTTTTACTGGTTTTTTAGTAGAAATTAAATATAAAAAAATTATAGGTAATTAATATCAGATATTTTATCTTTATCAGATTTTTTTTGGATTTTTAAATATAGGTTGTAAGTGATATAGAGCAAAGTAATATAGCTAATGTGACTTTTATATTTAATAATAAGTGAAAATCATACTTTTCACTGGTTTTCTAGTTGCAATTAAACATAAAAAATTATCAGCAATTAATATCAGATATTGCATCTCTATCTAATGTTTAAAGGATCTTTAAGTACCAGTTGTAAGTGATACATGGCAAGCTTTGTCACATTATGTGACTTTTATATAAAATAATATGTAATAATTATACCTTTTACTAGTTTTCCAGTAGCAATAAAATATAAAAAATTATCAATAATTAAGATATAAAAAAATTGTCAATAATAAATATCTGATACCGTATCTTTATATTAGGTTTAAGGATGTTTAATTATAAGTTCTAAGTGATATATAGCAAACTATGTCACATCATATGACTTATATATATTTAATAATAAGTTAAAATCATAATTTTTTACTTGTCTTTTAAGTATAATTTAAATATAAAATATAACATTAGTAAATATGAGATATTGTATCTCTATATAATGTTTTAATAATATTTGGTTACAAGTTCTAAATGATATAAATCAAATTATCTCAGGTCATGCGATTTTACATTTACTAATAAGTGAAAATCATACTTTCTACTAGTTTTTCCAGTAGCAATTAAATATAATTGCTACTATTAACTTTTTTATTCTCGGGCATGGTCTACTTTATGACCATGCAAAGGCTAGTGATTACTTTGCATCACAACCCGTGCTTCCTTTATTCCATAAGTGTACGTGTCAATGCGCTTATGTGTAAAAATAAGAGAAATCTTATTCGCATTGGTGTTTGTTTTTCAAAATAAAACATTGCTTCATTAGAAAATGCTTTTCAAAGACATTTGACCACTCAAACAACGACTACAGCTCTTTAAATAGAAAACGGGTCAATGTTTGAGTCATAATATTTGTTATGTGAACAATTACTAAATGTCGAAGTCTTTAACTTTATCGTAGAACGATTTACAGCCTTGTGCTTATGTAATAAACGAATAAACTTGTTTATCCAATGTATCTTTTAAACGTCACACTTAGTGGTCGTTCTTATATCTTGTGCTATTGACCCATAATGTAACGCTCTCGGATATTCAATATTCCGCTGCATACTCAGATTTGAGGGTGTTACGGTTTGGTATCAGAGCTAAGGTTATAGAGAACTAGGTCAAAAAGTTTTTGGTCTAAACTATAACCAGTATCAAGGGACGGTCGCACACTATCGAGTGCATTAGTAGGGATACTAAGTGTTTTAGTGTGTGAGTTATAGAGTGCATTAGTAGGGATACTAAGTGTTTTAGTGTGTGAGTTATAGAGTTACATTAGTAGGAAATACTAAGTGTTTCAGTATATGATAATACTAAGTGTTTTAGTATATGATATACGTGTTTATGATGCATACCACGTATATTACTGTAAGAGTCTTATATATTATACTTATATAAGCTACTTTTAATTTTCAAATTTAGTCATGTCGGATTCAGAAGGTTCCGCGGTTACATACACTGACTCTGAACCAGGGAGAGTCATCTGGGGTACCG
>BQNB010030439.1:7949-54877 GCA_026074375.1 Tanacetum coccineum
TTTTTATCATCCAATATCATTTCTAATCTAGTCTAACGCAAGATTCTCGGATTCCATCACATGCAATAATCAAAACGCAATAAAAAATAGGAATAACATTACGATAACGTAATTAAAATACTTATAACCAATCACAAAATGTTTTCGGCTTTCCCCTCTTTTGACCGAGTTCGGACGCAAACCCAACAACCAAAACCAAACCTTTTCCAATAAAACCAAGCATCTAATAATGATTATCTACCCACGATAAACCCACTTATTAACCGAAAACACTTGAATCAAACCCGAACTCCAACTTCAAAAATACTTGTTGCATGTATGATTTTCTTAGTGGATTTTGTAGGTCTTGATAGAAGGATTAAGAAAATGTAATCGGATTATATTGCATGTCAGAAAATCATCAGATTTTGGGTGGTTTATGTGGTGGCCGGTCATGGATGAGCAAGAGGGAGGAAGAAAAACACTTTGGCCTATTGACACTTCTAGTCCCTCCTAAGTTTATAAATATAACACAAGAGGTGTTTGTTTCGTTATATAGCCGACTAAAAGGCTTAGGTCATACCACATTCGTAAATATTTTTATTCCGTCCCACTAAATTTGTTTTAAAACATTTAATAAAATGTTAAATCACGTAAACCTCGATTTCTTGACACATTTCTGACACACTTGTTTACCTATCAATCACGGAGTAAAGCCGTTTTTTTTTTTTTTTAATAACATCCAAAATTAAAATACTTAACTTCCAGATAACAAAAACGAAGTTGTCAAAAAATCCTCTAAAACCACGTAATAGATAAAATCCACAAAAACTCGGCTTTTGACATGGCAAAACTCGATAATTTTTTTCAAAATGCCCAAAACGAAAATTGATTAAGTCCAAATCATTCGTAAAATTTAACTAGTTAACTGGACACTCGGATTTAGGTCGGCCCTAAATCTGGTTGTTCACTGTTATTATATTGTTGATTAGAGTGGGTCAAAGGCAGGTGGTGGATATAGAAAATTTTATTACTTTGAGGGCCAGACGGCAAGTGACTAACACAAACTCCATATAGTTCTGTCTATGCCTTAATGTCATATCGTTTCTGTCCATTGTTGCATCTTCTCTTTTTAAAGCTAACGTGTTTGTTACGTGACTCAAGGGATAAACTTGATTTATATATTTGAATTTGAAGCTGAGACGTAAATGCTGACTCGGAAAAAAAAAGTGTCATTTTTTTATATAAATTATATCCTAATGATATAATATAAAGCAATTTTATTCATACAGTTGAAATAAAGCGTTCTGTAAACATCTAACTAGTAACAGTAGATGAGTCATAATAATAGCTAAACTAGCAACATTGGATACAATGCCTTGATCCTTAAGGACATACATATTAACGATATGTTGTTCTCGTAAAGTAGTTTTTTATTGTTTAATATGGAATATCTCCCATGTTGTTAAAACATCTTGCACGTTTTTGGTGATAATATGACTATTACTTAATTTATGAAAATAAGATTTCGAAGAGAAGTAAAATATTTTATAATATACGAACACTATCAATTAACATATTTTAAATATCGTAAAATAAATATTTATACATTTTAATTTAAATGAGCGGCATGCCTTTAAAAAACGTTGTTTGTTTTGTAGTAAGTAAACCCCCCACATAGACTTTCATACTTGCTATTTACTTTTTTTATCCCTCTCCCACTTCCATCTTCTCTTTCGATGATACTCATAATACTTCATATTTACTTTTTTTGTCTCTTCGCCACACTTTCATATTCTTTTCCTCGTGTGATAGTTTTTACTATATCTATCCATACTCCACTTTCTGGTGCTCTTTTCTCTACCTGCTGACGAAACTATCGTATAAGTATACTACATGGCTTTTGGGTTTTCTGCGGTTGACGATTGCATTTACTAAAGAGAGAACTCTCTTTTTATTGGTGTTTGGTTGGGTTTCTGAGACTGAGATGTACTGAAATATTTAAAATTTTATGTTTCATAGATCTAGGGTTTTTTTTAGATCTAGGTTTTTTTAGATTATGTTTTTCTTTTGATTTAGGGTTTTTTCTGTAGGGTATGTAATGTGTTAAAATCAATTATGGTTTTGTTTTAATTTAGGGTTTTTTGTGAAATTAGAGATGTTTGGGGTTTAGGTTTATAGACTTATTTGGAAAGTTGTCTCTTTTGAGTTTATCACCTTATTAGATTCAGCTTATTCGGCCAGTTGAATAAAAGAGTGGCCTTATTGACTTTCTCAAAATCAAAATAAGCCCATGAGCCTCATTAAAAAGCTACAACTATCATTTTCTATTTTTATGCTATGATTTTGTTTTTTGTAGTACATGGTGTTAGGCAGGGCTCACATTTTCCTTTCCGTTTTCTTTATGCAGCAAAAATGCAATTTTTACGAATGTTCGTTAGTTTGGCACATTTTCGGCCGCCGCCATGGCGGGGCAGGCTTGCAGCCAAAGAAGACATATTCGTAACTATACTAATGTATTATGTTTACCATTTTGCAACTATAATTACTTACTCGATCATGATGGGTGAAAGCGACCCGTATATTGGTGGGGTATTACGAGTTCATGTTCGTAGCCATGGCAGGTCGCTACCTCTTTATCCGATTCCACAATTTCTTTTAATGCGGATGTGGGTGAGTGTTATGAATGTTTGTGAGTTTGGCACATTTTCGGGTGCTACCATGGCGGGGCAGGCTTGCTTAGCTTGTATCCATGGCAGACATATTCGTAATTACACTAATGTGTTATGTTGGCACTGTAATTTGTGTCTAACTTATTTGGTTACGGGTTGTAGTGCCACATGATGATGAAGATACTATTTCTTACATGTGTTTACCATTTTTCAACTATAATTAGTTGCTCGATCATGATGGGTGAAGGCGACCTGTATTTTTGCGAGGCATCACGACATCGTGTTTGTAGCCATGGCGGGTTGATTACCTGTTTGTCTGGTTCTGCACTCACATTTTGAACCAAACATCGAATCTTATTCGTGTTGTGAACCAAATAAGGTTGCCCTTTATGATTTGTGCCTATTCTTGAGCAGCCTATGAGCATCTAAAGCATTAGGTTGGATGTCTTACGCGCACATAGGCTACTCAAGAATAAGAGTGGGCATAAGCGGTTTGAATGCTAATTGTGATAGTAGTTAAAAATAGGTCGTGTATTTATATGACCTCCCCTTACCGATTTTAAAAGGTTGTGATGGTCAAATCTAAGCACGTCTAAATGGGTTCATATAAAATTTAGGTTATGTGCATTTTGACAGGGCAAGCTTGCTAAGTTTGCATCCATGGCTACCCTATCCCCTTTTTAGAGTTGCTTACTTATCTGAATCTCATAGCACCAAAGTGGAGTAGGTAGTGGTATGATAAATAGAGCCAGAAGAGAAGATGGGAGTGTGAGAGGGATAAAAAAGTAACATGGAGTTTTGGGAGTCGTGTACTTTGGTAGCGTTTATATGAAAGTACTACTTTTTCTCAAGCCACTGTTTCAAAGTTGCCTACGGAGCTTTAAAGCAGTTTTTATAACACGGTGATGAAAGCAATTTTAAAAGGTTGTGATGATAAAATCTGATCATGTCTAAGCGGGTCCTGTTACATTTTTGGATTACACGCATCTTGGCGAGGAAAACTTGCTAAGTTTGCAGTCGTGGTGGCCGTATTCCATTTTCCTAATTACTTACTTACATGAGCCTCATAATATTCCAAGGTCTGTAACGATTGAAGAAGGTGTGTGTTAAAATGTGTTTTTAAAGTGAGAAGAGATGTGCGTTTTGGTTTTTTATAAGACCAGAATCATAATGATTCTAAAAGGCTGTGATGATAAAATTTGATCATGTCTAAGCGGGTGGCGTTAAAGTTTGAATTATGTACATCTTGGCGGGGCAAGCTTGCTATATTTGCAGCCATGGTGGTCGTATCTTCTTTTCTCGGTTGCTTACTTATCTGAGCCTCATAATATTAGAGTAAATGAATCTCATGTTTCGAAAGCTTGCCATAATTATCCCTGTCTCATGACCATCTTCTCTTCTAACGATATTTATCATACCACTCCCTCTTCCACTTGGATGCTTCTCTCACATATTTCATGGTTACCACGCATGAACAATAGTTGTTTCCCACTTCCGATTGGATTATATATAGTGTCAGTTCAGTATGATTTGTGTGTTTTGCACCTCGCCGGAAAATTATACCAGATTGGTAAGCCTGTTTTTGATAATGTGTTTACATTTGTTATTTTAAACAACTTTTATGCATGCGGCTTCATTTATGTTATTTGATGTTTCAATTGCTTAATTGTGTTGTTTTGGTTACGAGTTTGCTTAATTGTCATAAAGTGTTACAATAAATTAGAAAAATAATTATATATGCATGCTCTAATGAGCATGCTAATAAGGTTTCCTGATTTATCACCAAATACTCTAGATAGTTATTCGAGATTTTAGAAAATGAGAAATTACGTTGTTTTCGTTATTCTTGAATAACTTCCTAGAGTGTTTAGATTCGAACATGGAAACCATATCCTGATTTCATATTTGACCCGTATGCTATCGTTTTTGCGCGAATATGATTTTGTAGCTATAATAAGTTGTTGGAACGTGTTAGGTGAAAGCGATCTGTATCTTGGCGGGGCAGCACAACGTCGTGCTTGTACCCATGGCGGGTCGGATTTTGCAGCTATGGTGTGGCAAATTAGTATACTTGTAGGCATGTACTACAGAGGATTTGCTTATTGAGGAGTATTTGGTGTGCATTTATTATTTTGAAAATACAATAACTCATTGGATCATCAATGGTGAAAGCTACCCGTGCCTTGGTGGGGCATCACCAATTCATGTTTGCAGCCATGATGGGTCAGATTCCTCTTTATTCGGTTACACAGTTTCTTTAAGCTTATACACTATCTTTGTACAATGCCTTCTCTGTATGCTTATGTTGAGGTGTGTGAGATCTGGTATGTAACCACAGTATGTGTTTGTGATATGGGATATATGTTTGTGGTGAGCCAGTGGGAGAGGGAAGAGAAGATGGAAGTGAGAGTGGTATAAAAAAGTATATATCGAGTATTGAGAGTTGTGTACTTCTTTATACATTTTTTAAGAGAATACCGCTCTTGAGTAAAACGTATTAATATATGTTGTGTTGTTCGGTATTTGTTTCTGATAAAGGATACATGGTACAATTATGAATCATTTGTTGTTAATCATAGTGGTTGGTTTTCCGTTTCAAGTTGCATGTATTGCAATTGCATTTATTGTTTCTATATTGTGGTTACAACCACAACGTGTTATACAAAGTGCGAGGGTCTCCGTATCTTGGTGGGGCATTTATACTAATGCAGTCATGGCGATTTTCCCGAATTTGCAGACATGTGTGGTTGTATCAGCTAAGTTTTTCAAATTATGTTACTTCTGTTAATACAAATATTAGCGCAAAAATGATATTTATATTTAATGATCTTCATGTTTTGATAATAACAAATATAATGTCATACTAAGTAAAAGTTTACGTAAACAAGTTATTTAGTCAAAAGTTTACTTGACGATGACAAATCACTTAAGGTATGAATATGGCATTATTAAACATAGTTAATGATCAAAGAAAAATATTATCATTTGCATAAATCTTTTCTAATCAAATGATTTAAGTTAACACATGATTTTTTATAAGCTAGTTATATTAATCAAGTAAGACAAAATAAGATTAACCATAAGTGTAAAACAATCTTTCCAAATCTTCCCAAATCTAGAAGATCTTTCCTTATTGGTGATAAGAAAGATTTTGTTCTAGAAGAATCTAATAAACTAGTTTTATTAAGTACAACACAATATTTTGTATAGATTTGGGGTTAATCACAAAATAACAAAGGCTGTCCCAGCTACCCCCAACGGATCCACCAAATACACGGGACGGATCCAACTACGGTGGATCCATAGGTCACAGCGAACAGCTGTTTAGGACAGCATTTGAATTTCAAAGTGTTGCCTATAAATAGCAACCTAAAGTCTTCATTTGAAGACAACTATTGACAAATATTTTTACACATATCTTTTATCTTTTTCATATTCTTTGATCATTATACTTGTTACATAATCCATTACAAGTGATCAACTCGTTCCACTCTTTAGTGAAGAACACTTATGAAGACGTCAAGCTTCAAGTGTTAATAGTTTAGTTGTGTCATCACGATTGTGATAATCCATTTCATTATGTATATCTTTCGTGATGTCTTTGTGGCATATACATATGTGTATGAAGGTTAGATATCTATGGCCATAAAAAAATACATAGTGTGTTAGATTGGTTCTATCTCGAAGTAGAACTCGGTATTTAGCTTAGTACCAGAAAAAGTGTAAGCGACGTGTACGGTTTTCTCCGCCTAAAGGGAGCTTGTTGACATAGTGAAGATAACTCTCAAGTTGGGTACTTGGGGAGTGGAGTAGGGCGAAGAGGAGCTTCGTAGCCGAACCACTATAAATCATTGTGTCATCGGTTTGATCTTTCTTATCTTTACTTGTTCATACTTCGTAGATTACTTATTTACTTATTGCATCGCTATCATATACACTTGTGTATATCTCTTGAGTTCACATAAGTTGACAATCTAAGTTTTATTTTTAAAATGGTAAAAACTATTCAACCCCCCTTATAGTTTCCATAATTGGTATCAGAAGCTAAGGTCACCCAAGATCTTTAACGTATATTGTACATTAAAGCTTAAATCGATTTATGGATTTGGATAAATATCTAGAAGGGCAATCTATGCAAAGACCACCACTTTTTGAAAGTGATCATTTTATATATTGGAAAATTAAATTTGAAACTTATGTGAAAGCAAAAGATTTAGATCTTTTGCATATTATCTTGAATGGTAATTTTCCATCGGTTGCCAAAAATGAAGTTACCCAAGTTTTAGAGGTTGTTCCCTTTGAAGAACAATCCGACGATCTTAAAAAAAACTTGCTAAAAATAATGAAGCTAAAATGGTTTTTTATAATGCTTTACCTAAAAAGGAACACGAAAGAATTTTTATGTGTAAAACGGTTAAAGATATTTGGCAATCGTTGTTAATCACACATCAAGGTAATAGACAAGTAAATGATAATAAAATTGATCTTCTTGTTCAACTATATGAATAATTTACTATCCTTGAAGAAGAATCTATTGATAGCGGTTTTGCTATATTTAACACCATTATTACTAGTTTTAAAGCTCTTGATAAATATTTCTCTAGCAAGAATTATGTTAGGAAGTTTCTTAGGGTTCTACATCCTAAATGGAGAGCAAAAGTCACGACAATTAAAGAATCAAAAGATTTTTCATCATTAGCTCTAGACGAGCTTATCGGCAATCTAAAAGTACATCAAGTTGTCATGGAAAAAGATTCTGAAATCTATAGAGGCAAAAAGGAAAGAGTTAAGTCCATTGCCTTGAAAGCTAAGAAAGAGTCTAGTGATGATGAAACTTTAACATCCGGAAGTGATGACGAAGAATATGCTATGGCCGTAAGGAACTTTAAAAAGTTCTTTTACATAAAGGGAAAATTTGTTAGGCAACCAAGAGAAGAAAAGAAGTAATTCCGACAAAGGGATGAGAAGAAAGGAAAGAGTGACTGGAAATGCTTTAGGTGCGGTGATCCAAATCATCTCATTGGCGATTGTCCAAAACTACCTCGTAACAAAGATCAAAAGGCTTTTATTGGAGGTTCTTGGAGCGATAGCGAAAATGACACCGAGGACAAAACTAACAATGAAACTTGTCTCATGGCTCAATCGTCAAATGAGGTAACTCTTAACTCTTCTCATTATAATGCGTCTTCTCTTGATAATGATACTATGCAAATAGAATACGATAGCTTATGTGAAATTAGCTTAAAAATCATTAACAAACATAAAATTTTGAAAACTAAAAGAGATATTTTAGAAAAATAAATTTTAGAATTGAACAAGAAAATTAAGAAACTTGAGAGAAGTAAAGAAATTGATATTACGTGTAAGATATGTCAAGAACTTAAATTGGAAAACGCTAGACTTAAGGAAACTCAAGTTAAGTTTGTAAAATTTGATAAAAGCGTTAATTCACTATGAGAAACGTTGAATAATCAAAAGTCATCTAGTTGTAAAATAGGTCTAGGATTTGATAGTAGTAAAGCGTCAACAAGCGGAACCAAACCTATGAGTTTTGTTGGGTCGTCCGCTGAAAATGCAACTAACGGATCCACCATAAAGGTGCACGGATCCACCATACCTGGATTCGTAAGTCGCACAGGTGCTGAAAAAGTGGCAGAACACGTTTTTAGTCCACCCATGTCTTCGAGATCGGATTTTATCATTACTAGGAAGAAACTAATACATAATAGAATTGAAGAGTCAAAGAAACCTTCTTTAAAACCATCACTTAAAAGCGGTTTAGGTTATGTCAAAACTGAGTCTAGGTCAAAAACACCTCCACCTAGAAGAAAGATCTCTTCTCAACCAAGATACAACACACTTCAACCTAGAAGAAACTCTAGAGAACCAATTCACCAAAACCTCTATCCTATAAATTGGAACAACCATCAAAGTCAAGGCTTTGTACATATGGGAAATTGTATCCCATTTCAATATCTCAATCATTTGAAACAAATGCAGGGGATGTACAACACTAACATTTTCGAACCCATGAGATATTGGGGACCAAACGCTTGAATTTATTTTTGTTGAAATAGGTATGCTTGAGAACATGCTTGGAACCGGATGAATGGATCAAAGATAGTGGTTGCTCCAAACATATGACCAGTAACAAAAGTTTATTCTCAACCTACAAAGCATACGACGGAGGTAATGTTGTCTTTGGAAGTAACTTATAAGGAAAAATCATAGGCAAAGGTACGATCTCAAATGACTCTCTCACTATATCTAATGTAGAACACGTAGATAACTTAGCATTTAACTTACTTAGTGTCGGTCAAATTTGTGACAATAAGTCTAGAGTCTTATTCACGGAAGAAGGTAGTGAAATAATTAAATATGGTAAAATCATAGGAAACGAAATTAGGAAAAATGGTTTATACGTTATGAAATTAGGAAATAAGTCTCAAGAAAAATTGTGTCTCGCCACGGTAGTGGATAACTTTACCTTATGGCATAGAAGACTTGGTCACGCAAACATGCTTAATTCAATCTTTGTCATCTAAAGAATTAGTTAGAAACTTACCTAAGCTAGAATATGATAAGCATTTTTATGATGCTTGCAAAATAGGGAAGCAAGCTCATGCAAGTCATAAAGCTAAAAATATGGTTTCCACTAAAAGATGTTTAGAATAATTACATATGGACTTATTTGGTTCGTCGACAATTAAAAGCTATGGAGGTAATTTACTTTAGTAGTATTAAATGATTATTCTAGGTATACATAGACTAGATTTCTAAAAACTAAAAATGAAGCTTTTGAGAAATTTAAATTATTAAGTAGGAAAATTCAAAACCAACTAGGTAGTTCTATAGTAGCTATTAGAATGGATCATGGTCGAGAATTTGATAATGAAGTACAATTCAGAGCTTATTGTGATGCACAAGGCATTACTCATAACTTCTCAGCCCCACGTACTCCACAATCAAATGGGGTAGTAGAAAGAAAGAATAGAACTTTATAAGAGATGTATAGGACTATGCTTAACGAACAATCCATTCCATAAAAGTTTTGGTGTAATGCCGTTGATACGTCAACTTATATACTAAATAGAATATTAATTCGACCAATACTAGGAAAACCCCATTATGAAATATTTAGAGGTAGGAAACCCTCTTTAGAATATTTCAAAGTAGTTGGAAGCAAGTGCTTCGTTTTAAATACTAAAGACTATCTAACCAAGTTTGACCCAAAGTCATACGAAGGTGTTTTTCTAGGATATTCTCAAAATAGTAGAGCCTATATAGTATTAAATAAACATACAATGAAAGTTAAAGAATCACTCAACGTGACATTCGATGAAAGTCCTCCTCCTACCAAATTATCACCATCGGTTGATGATGATGTTGGTGAAGAAGAAGCTATAAGAAATAATATACATACTTTTTGTATTTAATCGTTCAAATACGAATACTGTAAGAATTATGAGCTTTCAATCTATGCTTACTTCTATTTCTTATTGTGTTTCCGTTACCATGAGCAGCTAAGCACTTAAAGTGTTGGCCAAGTTATGTAATTACTGTTGTTATGATGTTTGATTCCTGTTAGATTATGGTTTCGTTAGATATTCCTTGACTATCGTGTAACCCTGGGTTTTGGTAGTACGGGTGGTTTGGACCTAGTTTGCCCTATTATTATATTATCTAGTCAATATGGGATCCATCGGGTACTAGGGAGGATCTATGACTCTGACCCCTAGTGTAGGAACTAACCGGTCTCCGCACTTATCAATTAATATACTTAAAAAGCACATGACTCTTTCAGAGAGGGTTAATAATCTGTATAGGTTATTAGATCAGTTTTGGGAATAGTTAGGATTAATCACTGCAACCTGGATATCCTACCTCCTATACAATTTGGACTGAGTCAGAATCGCGGGAAGTATAGGATAGACTATATATGCTTATTCAAGTCTATCGACCTTAGAAACCACTAATGAAACCATAGTTTAACATTGCACAGGAAAACATTTTCATAACAGTAGTAATGAAGTAACTAGGTAGCACGTGTTCTCTCTCATATCTACAAACACTTTATTTTCGTATTTTATTTTATTGTTATTTTTAATTCCTTTCAATTCAAATCAAAAACCATTTTATAAACGTGACATTTCAAATTAAAACTAATTACAACTTAGCTCTTGGGACGACCTCGGATTTACCATTCTATACTACCCACGATCGGGTTCTCTGCCCGTTAGTGCGTTGTCAGGTAGATCGAGTTTTATAAATTTAAAACTTGGTAAAAATATATTTTAAAATAAAATACGCATCAAGTTTTTGGCGCCGCTGCCGGGGAGCTAAAAATTAGTAGTAATTTGAATTTTTGCAATTATGTCTTTTCTCACCTCGATCTATTCTCTAGGAAACATCATGGATGGGGTTGACATTGAAGATCTCACCATTGAGCAGTATCTTGAACTTACACAAAACCATGCACCCAGTGTAGGAATTAAGGTTGATGATATGACCATCGCAAAATACCTAGAATATGAAGAAATAATAAAAACCCAGGATTACGATAAATATCAACCATACTCGGCTAAATCCAATGTCCCTACCAGATATAGGGACCATTTAAGTCCCCTTCATAAAAGCCCTGATCCACCATTAGATGCAAAAACCAATCCTTACTCTTAGGCATTACAATCCCCTATTCACCCCAAAATCACTAAAACCCTGAGCAAATACACTAAGGAAAATGAAGTCATCAAAAAACGAGAACAGAGCGATCATGGCCTAGGTGATTGGTTTGAAGCGGAGTTAGAGAAATGCTGGAAAATTCAACAAAAAAGGGACAATGGTCATTTAAACCTTAGGAGGCAAGCCAGGGATGATGCCCTAAGAAATTGGGAAGCTCAGATCGATCAACTTAGAAGACAAGAACATGAAGTAAGTGAGTGCAAGATGGTTTACACATCGAAAAATGACGCGCATCAGAAAGAAACCAGCCAAATTGAAAGAATATCGAGCCTACCTGAGAAACCAAACCAAGGAAGTCTTACTATTCCTTATTCAGATGATATATTTAACATAAATGCAATAGCAGACTTAGGAGCCAGCGTTAATGTTATGTCTGAATCTATTTTGGAAGAATTAAGTCTTGCTGAGCCATAAATGCTTACATAATAGTAGAAATGGCTAATAAAACTACGTGTGTCTCCCAGGGGATAATAGAAAATGTCTTGGTAAAGATTGATAAGTTTTCTTTCACCTCCGACTTTGTAATCATTGATACAAAGAGACTAAACAATAAAACTATCATTCTTGGTCGACCTTTTTTAGCAAACATTCATGCTGAAATTAACATTTCCACGAGAGAAGTCTCGCTTAGGATTAAGGAAGACAAGTTAAAAATCAAAATAAAGGAACAAGGGTGTAATTTTACTATAGCTGTTAGTGAACACCTTAACGAGCGACCAACATCACAGAATGAACTAAGCTATGGAGCTGACAGTAAAACCCATTGGTGTGAACCTGTTTGCCAAGAACATGAAAAAGGATACATATTATGGGCATCATGTGACCCTTACCGTGAAATATGCGATGGAGGAGGAATCCCGGACAAAAAATTGAAGCATTATTAGAAAAGCTCAAACGATGATGATCGCATAAGCTTAGAATGGGAAGGATTAAGTTGTACAAACTGGGTCAGGGCATGGTACGGTAATGTAAACGATATAACTAAAGAAAGGATCCTTTAAAAAATTTAGGACAATAAGCTTGGAGAGAAAACACAAGAAAAGACTTTAACGAAAGAACAGGAGGATCCTGAGAAATGTGGGGAGACCAAGACAAGAGCAATAATCAGGGCAATGATTAACAAGTTACCTAAAGAATGGTTTATGGAAAACTAGAAGGGGGTTGAATAGTTTACCACTTTTTAATTTAATGTTTATGTTTGTTAATAAAAACTTAGATTCGACTTTATGTGAATTCAACACTTGCATAATATAAACAATATACTTATCTAAACAATTAATAGCATAGTATGAGCAAATAAGGTAAGACAAGAGATAAGAGTAAGAACAATCAAACCACAACACGAGAATTTATAGTGGTTTAGTAACGAAGCACCTTTTTGCCCTACTCCACTCCTCGAGCACCATACTCGAGAGTTTTCTTCACTATGTCAACCAAACTCCCTGATTGCGGAGATAAAACCGTACTCAAACTTCGCTTATATCAATTTTCGGACACTAGCTATTTTGACACTAAGCTAGATGTCGAGTTCTAATCTTAGCTAGAACCAATCTATCACGACTTCACAACTTCTTCACTACTTTCATAACTTCACAACTACACAACTTCTTCACACCACTACTTCACTACTTCACTTTCACACCTAACTATAACAACTTAGATGAATTACTAGATTCAACTATACTTACAACAATCATAAAGATTTATCTACTACACAACTTTACAAGATTTACAAATTGTGATATGGATGCAACAAGATTGCAATACACACTTGAGGTGTAATACTTCTTTACTTGATGATGGAAGTATTCTTCTCTTGCACTTGAGAAATTAAGCTTGGATCACTTGGAAACAAAGCTTTATGATTAGATGATCAAAGGATTTTAATGAGATGTGTGGGCTGTTTTAGATCATAAAGAATGAGTGCAAAATGTGAGAAAATAATAGGGAAAAGTCCAGTATTTATAGGACAAACTAGAGGAGCGTCTACCTATGGGCGGTCCCCTTAATTTTAAAGGGGCCGCCCGTGTATTTAAGGGGGCCGACCTAGACTAGGTGCTCCCCAGTTTGTCCTTTTTTGTAGGGAGAATTTTCTGGAACTTTCTAGTCGTTTTATGTCCGAAAATTTGAATTTCAAAATGTTTATTTTGAAATTCAAAATGTTTATTTTGAATAAAACATTTCTTTTAATTGTAGAAAATGTTTTGTAATGTTTATAAAAATGTTTACAACATTTTATAAAAGTGTGAGGTTGAATAAAAATTTCCTTTGATCATAAAATTCATTAAGCATTTATTTATTCATACCTTTAAGTGATATAATTTTCGAAATGAAATTTTACTACTTATTACTTGTTTACGTTTAATTTTACATTAAACATTTTTATATTTTGTGATTATCGAAACGTAAAGATGTGAAAAATATTAATAATGTTTTTAGGCATTCTTTCTATCAACAATCTCTCCCTTTTTGATGATTACAAAATTTAAACTCATTAAATGTAAAATTATTTTTAAACAAGTATTTAGTGAGTTTTATGACATTTCTCCCCCTTTTTGTAGAATCAAAAAGGCATCGTTAGGAACAGCTAGTAAAATCGACAGAATAAATGCCCCCCCTTTATGTGTGCTCCCCCTCGTTTGAGGGCATCAAGGAATCAAGCTATGGTTTCTTGGCTATAAAAACGAGTTAGAACAATACAAATGTTTCTAACATTTAGCAAGAAGGAAAATTATGGCATAATAATAATGCAACCAACAATAATCTTTCATTCAAAGTAAAATAGTGTGTGAACCACACGCATGCATACATAAGGAAAATAACATGCTAACATTCATGAAAATTTTAAACTACAAAATGTCCAATAACTAGTAAAGCTCTATAGGACTTGCTTGTAAAATGGTGGATGGATAATTATTTAAGAAACTAAACATAAAGTATGTTTAGTTTGGGGAAGATGATGGAGGTGGGGGGATGATGGTTGTTGATGGTTGTGAGAGCATATGTTCAATATATGAAAACATATATTGGAGTTTATCTCTCAATCCAAAACGATTGTGAATGCACACAAACATGAATATCTATTTACCTCAAGAAGGTTTCAAGAAATGGGATGACCAAAGATAAGTGGAGAGGGTGATGGATTATCAAATTAGACATCAAGTGAGGTTATTGGTGAAAGGGTGAGAGTGATGTCCATTGATGCATTTTCTTGAGTTGTAGGTGGTGGAGAAACTCTTAGAGGAGGAGATGTTGGTGGGTTTAAGTAACCATTGGGTGAAAGTGATGTTGATGAGGTTGGTGATTTGGGTATGCAGTCAATTGAGGATGAAAAAGTATCTTTAGTTGATGGTGTTTTGGAAGGTGCATTAGGAGCACTAGGTGATGAGAGTTGAAGTGTGGGTGATGGAGTTTTTGTGTCATCATGGGTTAAATCCACAAACGATTGTTTTGATGGAATGATGTTTATTTTTGGTCTCTTTGAGGCTTTGGAATTGGAAGCTCTAGTGGATGTCATGGATGTTGATAATAGTTGATGAATGATGAAGAAGATGGTGTATTGGAGATGATCATTTTGAGGGGATTTATGGGAAGGAAATGGTTTGAAAATGGAATGAGTTTGAACTAGTTTAAGTTATTCCAAATTATGTTCGAGCATTCTGGGCAAAGATAGCTGAGACTAGGTAAAAGGGGGTCAAAAAAAGGAAAAATACTGTTTTGCCCGTGATTTACTAGCGCGATCCCCTTAATTAGGGGTCGGTCCCCTTAAAGATAAGGGGGCCACCCGTTATGAATTAAGGGGGCCGCCCTCTGTTGGTTTCAATTTTCACAGAAAAATAATTTTTCTTAGAATTTTTGTAAGAGTATTTCTGTTTTGGTTGTTTATTTGCAGCAAGCCCTATTGAGTTTTATGAGCACCTTTAATCATATAGCATGTAATAAACACATCAAATCATGAAACCAAAGTAGCATAATTAGTTCATTGGACAAAACAACCAAAGGTTTAAATCACCATAGCAAATAAATATCTAAAGATAACTAATAACCAAGTCTTTTCGAATAAATCAGATAATCACCACACAAGATGTTTAGAACATACACATAATCAAGTTAAAAATTGTCTTAAACCTCATTTAGCTATCTAGCTAATTTCTCGCCTAAGTCTTTACTTCTTCTTCTTGCTAAACACTCAATTTAGTGCCTTTCCAAATGATTTGAATCCTCCACACATCTCCTCGTCCATTTGTTGTGTTTGGTTAAGCAAGGTGGTTTTTCGTGTAAAGAGAGTTTCATCGGTTTGTTCGGAAGAGGAAGATATTTGGTAATTTTGGTAGTTGAGTGAATCAAGAGAGTTAAGATAGGTGGTAGGAGATGGAGTACTTGCTCAAGAAGTTTCGACATCATCATCATCATCATCGTGTTGAAGAGATGACGTGCCTTGATGATGAGAGGATGAGGAGGAGACGGAATGACGTGCCTTGCCACGATCACTTCAAGGTCAATTTTGTATTAAGGCAAGAGGATGCATGACTCGATCAACAATGTCATAGATGCCATTGTCAAGAAGAGGATACGTTTCCATGACTTTTCGATAAAGACGAGTTAAAAATATGCCATATGGAAGATTTGCGATTGGAGTAGCTCTAGCACAATTGATTCATTTGACAAAGAAATAAGCAAGATTGTATTGTTCTTTGGCAACAACACAATACCACATATGAGTAAGAAAAGCGGGGAGACGGTCCTGATGTCCTCCTAGTCCGAACACATTCTCTCGAATAAGTTCTTCCCATTGCTTCATGTCGGGGCTTAGTTCTTTGGTGAGGATTTGATTTGGATTGAGAGTGACGGTTTGACTTTTAATGGTACGGTCTACCATGACACGTTCCAATTCAAGAAGTCGATGAATGTCGTCAGGAGTAGGAAGATCGATACAATATGGTCCCTCGGTTTCTTATATTCAAGAGATGCAAGGTCCAACTCGTTTGTAAAAATGGCTTGACCATTGTATGAAATTTTTAGGATTTGACTAAATTGAGTGAGAGTAAGGGTTATGAATTCTTGTTGAATCATAAAAGAGATGACAAGATAGCCATAGTCATCGGTTTGTACCTTGACTTGTCTATAGAAGTCTAGAATAAATCTCGGAATAATCGGTTCGTTGATTTAAAAGAGACAATTGAAGCGAATGTTAGTAAAAAGACGCTCGATGTTGTTGGATTTGTAGTAGGCTTGATCAACAACACGACCTTCATGAATGTTGCGGTTTTCAATAGGTTTGTAGAATTAGGCAATAGTTGGAGAGATGCCAGGAATTTTGGATACTTTTGGGATGTAGGATTTAGTGAGGGATATATCGGTGGTAGTAGCTTTCGGCATTTTTGTCACCTAAACAAGTTATTAACAGCATAAAATGTTAAAAAAAAATATATATAATAAAGAAAATAAAATAAAGTTTTTGAAAAATAACGAATGTGGGAAAAAGATTACTTCGATTCTAAAAACCCTAAGAAGTGATCCATATGTTCCTTAATTTATTTTTGACTTAATCTAGTTAGTCGAAGAATATATATTAGTTATATATTTCAAAATCAAGACAATGACCCAAATACCCCCTTATTAATAAAATTTATTTAAGCTTGTCGAAAACTATATGTTAAGTGTATATTTTGTTGACAAGTATAAGTTTATTATTTTTAACTTGACAAAAGTTAAATAGTGTTTGTTTTGACTCAAAACCATGTTTTAAAATATTAAACCAAACGCCCTTTATTTTATACCTTTCATAAAATGTATCAATATATATATGAATTATATATCTTGATGACTTATACAAGTTTGTTGAGTGTTTATACAAGTGACAAAACTATAGTGATGGTCATTTTGACTCTAAAAATTAATCCTAAGAAACGAGCCAAACACTCCTTTATTTTTATAGAATTTTACTCATTGATTTAAAAAAAATATGTATGTTTAAATGATTAATACTTGATTATTTTTATCATGTTTTGGCATTAATCAATAATGTGTAAGTTTAAAAATGCATATATGCAAAAATTCGGCTATATGTTCATGAGCATACATGTTCTTAATTTTTTTTAACTCAATAAGTGTTTTGATTCAATCCTATCAAGGTTGTAGTGTTCCTATGACTACGGGTATCATTGTAGTTATGGAAATCCTAGACCAAACTAAGAATTATGAAAATAATTAAAAACACCCAATTTTGATTAGAAACAAAATTGGATGAAATCAAACAAAAGATGGTTGAAAAACTTACAATGGATGTTGTTGATAGACTTGTTAGTAATTGCCCCTTGTGAATTTTGGTTGATTTGGTGATTTGAGGTTTGATTTTGAAGGTTTTGGTGATGGGGTTTTCGTTTACAGCAGGTGGGAGAAAGAGGGAAGAATTAAAATGATGTTTGATATATAATTTCGACTGTAAGGGGGTGTTTGTTTTTACAGATAGGCAGATAGGCGGTCCTCTTAATTAATTAAGGGGCCCGCCCTTTTTACACGGCCGGTCCCCTTAATTTTAAGGGGGCCGCCACCTGGGAAAATTTTTTTTCTTTGAATTTTGGCCAGTTTTGTGAGAATGAATATTGACAATTTTTAATTAACCCATTGTTTAATTAAAAAGTTTCTTCGACTATTTCGGACGAGATAATCAAGATGTCAATACATAAGACGATTTGGTGACTAGACTTCTTGCGAACATGATGAGTTAATTTCTTTGAACGAAAAAATTAATTGATACGTTTTGAAATGGAAAAAGTCGATATTGTGGAAGATGAGAGATTGGAATGGAGTTGAGACTTCAACAAGGCGATTTTGATAGACGTAGTTGAGGCGAGCGTCGAGGTGGAAGGGAGTTTGTTTCATCCATAGTGGTTTAAGATTTTTCCGATGTAAAACTAATCCTACTTCTATGTTAATTCTTCTGGCCATAGAAGATTTGATGATGGTTGACACGGATCCGAGGCGATCGTCGAGGTCGAAGGGAGTTTGTTTCATCCATAGTGTGTCTATGATCTTCATGCGACTAATCCTACTTCTATGTTAATTGTTAACCATTAGCTTGCTCTTCTTCGTCTACGTGAGTTTGCTATGTGGTCATAGTATATTCTACGAATATGAAAAGTGAGATGTACCTTAGTCTTTAGAATTATCTTCATTAATGTCTTCATGATGTAAATGATAAGGGTTCATAGGAACCTTATCATGAATTCCTTAATCCGGAGACAAAGAATGTTTGTAGAGAGCACACTACTTCAAAGGTTGTGATGGCTTAGCCATTTGGTCCCCAACGTTTCATGTATCCGAAGTTATTGTTTCCGCATATGTTTTGCATTTGATTCGAACACATGCACGGTGAGCATCTTCCACATTGAGTAAAGCTTGGTTGATGTGGATGATTCCACATTGTGTGATTAGTGTTAGAGTAATTTGGTCTACCTTGGTCTCTCCTAGGTTGAGGTGTTTTGGAACGAGGATGAGAGTTTTCATTTCTTCTCGGAGGAGGTGTTTTAGACCTCATTGTGGGTTTAGTAAATCCGACTCCGGGTTTTAAAGAGGGTTTGTAAAAACGTTTTACCACATCATCACTTGCAATAGGAATTTTAGTATTATTTATAAGTATAAATTTTGGGTTTGATTCTATCAATTTTTCTTTCGACTCAACTTCTTGAGCTCTTACAAAATTTACTTGTTTGGTTTCGCTAGGTGATCCTTTGGTAAAATTAAATCCTAGACCGGATTTGTCTCCAGAATGTTTTTGAGAACTTATTATTTTCTTAAGTGAATGACTACTATCATTAAATTGATTTAGCCTAGATATTTCTTTTCTAAGCATCTCATTTTCAAGCCTAAGATCTTGACATGTTTTACATTCTTCATTTACTTCCTTACCTTTTTCTAACCTAGATAGTTTATCTTTTAATTCTAGTGCTTCATTTTCTAGTTTTATTTTAGCTTGTTTTAAAGTTTTATTTTTAGTCATGACTTTTAGTCCTATTTTGCATAATCTACTATATTCACTATCTAAGTCATTTCCGTCTAATGATGATTGGTCATCACTAAAGTATTCGGTTTCGGAAAGTACCTCATTAGAAGCCATAAGACACTTTTCGACCTTTGTCATTTCCTCTTCATCATCGTTGCTATCACTCCAGGATCCTCCAACAAACGCCTTTTGATTTTGATATTTTGATTGTTTCGGACATTCTCCGATGAGATGATTTGGATCTCCACACTTGAAACATTTTCTTTTGCCTTTGCCATTTTTGTCGTCTTTATTTCTTTGGTATGATTTTCTTTCTTCATATGGTTGTCTTACGAATCGTCCTTGTCTTTTTTTGATGTATATGGATCCAAAACATGTTTATATATCACTTACACTTTTCACGCTTATATAGTCGGCCTTCTCCAAGCCATTCAATTAACATTGTATTACCTGTGATGTAAAAACATTACTAAAAGTCAACAAAAACGTCTGTGTATACAGAGAGTTTTTGTAAGTAAAAAGTGATCAAAAGTATTTTTATTCTTCGAATACTTGTGGATCAATTCAAAGTTTTAATTCTCTAAGCTTTTGCTCATGCACCGAATACCTTTATCTTAACATATTATAAATAGGTTCTCTCACATTGCACCCCTCAACTTGGTTTTTATTGCAATATACTAAGAAATTCTCAATTACAAAAAATGTCCTTTATGGAGGTGATCGAGCGCCAATGGTATGTCACAACCCCCAAACAGGGCAAGTACGGCACAATAGTTCTTATTAATGTAATAGCACTCAACCATATTAGGCAATTAAAAGTGCATGAAATTAGGGGCCATTTCTGCTTTAGGTACTTATGCATATTAGTTCACAATCGGGTTCCGAGCAATCCATAAATCACTTGTGTTTCAATTTATAAAACTTGCTTGTAACTCCCTCGCCGGTGGTTTATGAAAACATTTATAAGTTGATTGGAGAGGCTATGTAACTCACCGAGTTATCAAAGTTGATCAGGAAGGTATAATAAGTCTTGAACAAGATAAAATCCCATTACACAACACCTTAAAATACGTGACGCGGGTCTTAGTATTAATATAATGTAAAAATTTTCGTAAGAAAAGTTTGACCGAATATTGGTTTGTTCCTATGAATATGCGCAAACTTGGCTCTGTATTAACTAAAGTATTTTACTCCCAAATTGGACATATGACCTTGTTCTTATATGTAATAAAACATTATACCTAATTTCTCCGATCTTCTTTCTAATGAACAATCTGACTGCTAGGTATGATTATTCTACTAATTTAGTCATTTTTAGTCAAGACTGTTAATATGAGTAGCAATTCTGGAATTTAGATCTGTTTAGGGGCAGATGTATCTAAACATTCTTTAATTTGGTTATAAACTAAGGTATCACCCTTGGGAAACCTTTGTATATCTTGTTTTCAAATACATTAAGCAATCTAACATCATACCTATTTACCAATACCTTGGGAATATGATTTTTAATAACTCTATGTTCATAACAGAAGTTGAATGAATTGTTTCTTACTTTGCCCAATTGTAATCATAACTACTAATCTAGAATGATTGCTTTGGATGTGAGGCCAAAGTTATAAAGCTTACTTTGATGTCTTGTATTGTCCTCTTTCTTTAAAACCCAAATAGTTTTACTTCATCATTCCTGGTGTTTAATACGTTTTCTAAAAAGTCTGTCCTGAAGAAAGAAACTGACACATTTTTAGTATTTTGAACCATATATCTACTACAATTGATTTATATTGTTGACCATCCATATACTATCACATCTTGCCCAAGTAAATATTTCGATCCACCATGACTTTTTTTTACAGAACCCTAAGCCTAATTTTTTGAGGGGAAAACAATAAGTTTTGGCTACTGTTTCAAAACAATCTCTATAAAATCCAACCAAACTATTTCTTTAAATACTAATTTTACAACACATTAAACTCTTATGCTAAGCACCACACATATCCTAAACATATCCATTCTCATTCAATATTTATTATTTTTCTTAGCAAGTATTAATATCAAATATTTGTATTATAAGAAACATTTTGGAAAAGTAAGAAAGATGGTATTACTATAATGATCACCCAATAATAGTTAATTATCAATAAGTTTTCCTAGCCACCAAACGTTACCTAGTGACATCTATTTACTTGACTATGCATGAATCTTCACCAACTAATCTCTCTTTAAATAAGCCCAAAATATATTTAAACTTCCTGAAATCACCCTTTTATACATCAAAAAGTATAGGAAACCAACTAGGTTGTCCTTAATCACTAGTAGGTTATTATTGATAGGGTAAAATTTGTAAGAATTTCTGGTGTTATGGTAGGTGTTGGTATTCGGCAAAAAAGGGAGAGAAATCTGAGATGTGTGTGTAGAATTTTTGGTAATCTATGGTATAAAATGAAAGGCACATGGTTTTGTATACAAAAGATGAATTGCAAAGGTTAGATGAAATAATGAAAGTGTCTTGACTTTTCATTCTAATGATGCCACGCCACCATATGAGGTGTAGTAAGAAATTTGTGGTTTTTATAATTTTATAAAATTTAGTTTTATTGAGGGTATTAAATTTTAAGATAGGAATTGGGTTAGTTGTGAGAGGTCTTATCGGGTCTATTATACGTTAAATAAAATGAGAGTTAAGGCGATAACACGAACGTTTAAAACAGAATTTGATAAAAATAATTTTAATCTAAACAGAATACTTTTATAGACAAGTTTAATTTAAGTACGGTTCGAGACGAATAGTTGTTTTAAGCATAGCTAGTAATTAATTTAAACGACGATTTCAAATAAAAGTAAATGGTTTAAAATTTTTAAAATTAAATTATGAGATATTAGAGAGTAGTGACCTTAAATACGGGGGGGTTTAATTCCTCCCATCCTTACGGGAAAGCGACGTTCACGGCGCTCGATTATTGACAAGTCATAGCTTCTGGCTCTGAAAATAGAATGGCGGAAATTCTTCTTGGAAAAAGTCTTCTCTTTCCCCATGTTAATTCTGGACCTCTCCGGGAGTTCAACGAACCTTAACATTAGGTATTTCTGACTCTGACTTCATACTGTTTTAATTCACGGTCTTTAATTTCCACGGGCTCTTCGATGGATGTGCAAATTTATCATTCACAGTTGATTTTCCTTTAAGTGGATATCCACTATGTTATTCATCGCAAGACTTCTTGAGATTTGAAAACATGAATACGTATTTTGAACTACACGAAGTTTTTCCTGGTGTAAACTCTTATCGTTACACAATAGGACCAAATTCTTTCAATTATCATTTGAACGGGTCCAACACATTAACGTGGAACTCAACTTTTCCCGTTTACCTAAAGCGATATTACGTTCCAAGGCGAATTTTTGACGCATAACCAAATCCACCCACATTAAACTCCATCGGCTTTCTTCTTAACATTAGTCATAACTCTTCTGACGGCTTCTGGCTGAGTTAGTCACGATTATTGATGTTGAACAATCATTTCTGTTGTCTCTCGGACCAATTCTGGGCAAGTTGCGTTGGCTAGCTCAACCTCACTCCTGAAACGGCGTTCTACACCGTTCGCCACGTTTTAATGCTCTCTCTTACGGCGCGAGCCTTAATGTTGCATGATAACTGTTATTGTAAGGAGAATTGACTAATGATAAGTGTCGATCCCAAATTACTTACCATAACTCTCATTTTAAGATGCTCGCAACTTGTCCCGCCAGCAGTCTTGCTATTGTTTCCTCGCTCATTGACCATCTGTCTCTGGGTGTTACCCTATCAAAGAAAAGTGCTGGATTTCATGGTTAAAAGATTTCAAGCTATTCAGTTTATTAAGGGCATCGGAGCAATAGGGAAATGGACTGATGACGACAAAGAAGGAGGTGAAGACTTTTTCGTGGTGATTGAGAGAAGACCAAAGACCCGGAGAAATTCTCTTCAAGTTGGAAAGCTTTGTTGGTGGACGACTAAGAGATATTGACTACAGACTGATCAGCAGAACAGAGTGACATAGTCACTCCGACACTAAGGTCAATATTATCTTATTGTGAATAATATATCTTGTACAGAATAAGTATTAAGTAGTATATCTTTTGATGATTATGTGTAGGAATAATCTATGACCCTCAACAATTGAGGGGGAGCATTAATATGTTTCATACACGGCTTGTGAATAATTGGCACACTTTTCTCCTAATTTTATAACATATTTAAATCAATTGATATCCAATGTCAAAAGGTTTAAAATTTAATAAAGGGGAGATAATGTGATTAAATATTGTGAATATTAAAAAGTGCATTATTAAGACTGTGTGTTTACTCCGCCAAACGTGCTAAAACAATTTCGAATACGATGCGACGTTTTGAGGGGGAGCGTTTTCTGAAAAGTAAAAACATTCGAGGTACAAAATAAACTCTTTGATATTTATATCATAAGTACCTTAATTGAATTTTCAATTGGTTTTATGGAAAGGAGAACTGTACCAAAAGACTGACCATGCATTTTACTTTATCGGAGATATAAGGTTGGTAAGGTTAGGAACAAGTTCCAATGATCAAGCCAGAACCGGAGGGATCTGCCCAGGGACAATCCACTAGTTAGTGTAGAAGTCCTTAGGTATGACATATAAAAGGAGTAAAAGTGAGAATAAGGGAAAAGTGCCGACTGAGATGGAGCTAGTACTGGAATAAACCCAACAAGGTTCTAGTCATGAAGTCTCGGTAAGCACTGAAGGGGTTGAAGAATTAAAAAGAATTGTAAGGATAAAGGGTGTAAAGAAAGAAGCCCTCCATACACTTAGGCAGAAACCGGGTCAATACATATGCTGCCAGAATCACTAAGATGATTGCTGACATTGAAGATCGACATCATGGACCCAGTGATGCAATGCACAACCCTCCCTAGCCACTCAGAATCTCTCAAAAGATTTCTGTTTCATTTCTCACGGAGACTAAACACGTAATCTATTGACTTTCTCACTCCGAGTTAGTTGATATTGAAAAGGTGGCAGTCAGCTCCAGCCTCCGATTACTAGAACCAAAACGCACTATTGAGTCTAGAGCCAAGAGATCGTCAATTAATCTCGTTAGGACACATATCCAATTCTCTTGTCTTTCACACACTGTGGAAACAAGACTATCCTAAGAGTCCTACGCATTATCCTTGTGATATTGCCAGAACATCCGAGTGAAACGAAGGTTTTTCACAATGAAGATGGAAATCCTGCTAGAGCCAACATCAAACAAGCTCTTGGTAGGTGACTTGTGCGATTCTACAAGAATCAAACTTGTGTCAACTGGAAAGAAACGATGGTGCGATTCTACGTGAATCAAACTTGTTCCAGTATATGAATTGACGGTTATTGAACATTTGACAAACAATCAAAACTCTCGAAGTGTTACAAAATATTTTCATAATTAACACTTAGACTGATTTTTCAAATCAATTTTCTCTTTATTGCTAACTGTTTCATTACAGGATAATTTAAAGATGGAGATGGAGATGGAGATACCCAGTACCAGAAATGTCAAGTGAATAACCGAATGCTCAGACACGACCTACACTTGTTATGAAGTTATGAAAGATCTCATAAAGGTGTCAAAGCTTCCGCAAACTCTGATATCGTTTATTTCTTCACAAGTGCACAAGATGGCGATCCATTACAAGATGATGTAAGATTATGTTTGGCTGATGATCTCAAGAAAGCTCAAGATCACAATCAAAGACAAGTCAATGATGAATCAAAAGATCACTACCCCAAATGTACAAGATATCAAATGAAGAATCAAATGTCTATGAGCTAAAGACTGAAGTGATTAAGTTTAGTATTTTCAGGGGTGACCTCCCTTAGGGGGAGATTGTTAGATATTAGAAAAAGACTCGGTCACCCCATGTATTTTACTGTTTATTATAGCTCGTAATTTAATAGTTAATCATATGATTTTCGGTTTTGAACCGGGTACTAATACCCTGTATTTTGTAAGAACTATAAATACCTCTTCCAACTTTGGAAGAGGTAGCTAGTCATTATTCATTTTCCATTTTACACATAAAGTTTCTCTCACTAGAAAATATCTCTCCATGTGTTTCTCTCTCTAGAAACTAGCCAAATCCAAGAATCATCACCGGGGCTGTGAAAATTGATATCCTAAAATTATGTCGAATTATTAATGTTTGTTTTTCCTTGCTGGAAAGTAATAAATTCTTATATTTTTGTATTTATGGTTGTCCACAGGGTGTTCCGTCTTCATTTTATACGTTGTCAAACAGCAACTCATTCTTTAATACGGCAACGCCATCAAATTGGCAAACACCAATTCAATCAAATTGGCAAATGCCATCAAATTAGAAAACACCAAATCCATCGTTTTTAGGTACTCCAAATTCGCAACCCCCTACCCCGTCGCATACTCGTACAAGTAATTAGCAAAACCCGATGACATCTTATTCTCCAAATTTGCCACCCCTTTATCCCCTCTCATCGTCATGATGCTGGCTTATTGAACCAGGTAATCTTGAACTTATTTACGAGTATGATTCTATATTGCTAAACATCATTAACTAATAATTGTTTATTAATTTTCATTTTTTAGAATATATGTGATCGAGCAAGGAGGGAACACCAACCAAGTGTTTATATGTTGAGTCCCTATATGGTTTTGCCTCCTACTACAATGTTACCTAAAAAAAGGACATATAAAACAAAGAAAAAGGGCAAGGCTGCGAAATTATCACCTTTGAATCTTGGCAACACTTTTGCCGATGAAAATGTATCAGGGGAGGACGTAACCATAACAGGTGTACAGCAGACTGATAATTATTTTTTTATAAAAATGTGGACCCTGATAAGGTATTTGTTAGTCTTGTATTATAATTTAATAAATTAATTGAAACAATTATGTTTTTTTGAGATAGTTTTTGTAACATGGTTTTTTAGGTTACTCGAGATGCTCATATAACAATGGCGGAATTTATTTTAATCAGAGAAAGGGCAGAAAATGACAATTGGACCCTGTCTAAATCTGGTACAATATGCTTACATCCTGAAAACAATTGTTTTATGATACTGATGGATCCACACATTATTAAAGTTCTCAAAAAATTCTGAAAATCCTTTTGAATTCATATCTTCCTATCCATGTATGCCACGTCATTTTGTGGAAAATCTTTTGTAAAGTTTGGTGGGATGTGCATACCTATTTTGGTAATTGCTACATCCACAAAGCTTTTATCAAACAAACTTTCACAAAAATATCTTTTACAATAAAAAATATCCAAATTACTTCTCTCATCCTTTTGAATTCAAATCTTTCTATCCATGTATGCCACATCATTTTGTGGAAAATCTTTTGTAAAGATTTTGTGGATGTAGCATACCTCATTTTTTTATTGAGTAAGCATTTTAATTTAAAATAAGATATTAATTGTTTGAAAATGATATTTAAATTTTAATTGTGGAGAGTGGTGCATATATGGCTTTTGGTTGGTAAAAAATCAATGAAATGGACATTGGTATGTGTTTTGAGGCTGATATAAAACAAAAGAAAAATGTATGCATATATGTTTTTGATTGTGTATATATGTTTGTTAGTGGTTTATAATAAAAAAAATAACAATTGTTTATAATTTCAGGTGTTCAACGTGTTTCACTATATGAGGATCATGGCAAATATCAAGAGTGCACATGTGTTTTGTACATACTATCTAGCGAGAAGATAGTTATGATAAAAATGTAAAGAGTAAAGACAATGTGCATGTAATAGATACAAGTCCACATGAACCAACTCGAGTAAAGACGAGTATGATGAGCAATATGAAGAGTGCACGTGTATTTTGTGTCTAATATTTTTGTTATTTGTTTGTAAAGATGTTCGAGATTGTTGATAATGATGAGTTTTTGAATGATGCACTTGTATTGATAAAGTATCATATCTTTAATTATACAGATAAATGTAAATTTACATGTGTTTGTCAGTACATGCACTTGTATCAAATATTTATGAGTAAAACATATTAATGTATTAAGCAACTATACACAAAGAACACATGTAAATTTATCATTATTTAAAGAGGAAACTACAATTTTGGTCCACTATCTTTACCGGGTATAACACTTTTGGTCCATTTTTTTAAAAATTTGCGGGTTTAAGCCAAAACCCGAGTATCCATTTCACATTTGAGCCAAATCAGACAATTTCGTTAAATCTGATTTGGCTCAAATGTGAAATGGATACTCGGGTTTTGGCTCAAATGTGAACCAAAATTGTTAGATTTGGCTCAAATGTGAAATGGATACTCGGGTTTTGGCTTAAAACACGCAATTTTTTAAAAAATGGACCAAAAAGTGTTTTACCGGGTAAAGATAGTGCGACCAAAAAGTGTAGTTTTTCTTATTTTAATAAACACATATGTATTTTCCTTTTGAAACATGCATGATGAAAAAAAAAATTAAAAAAAAAAAAATCCTAAAATTTAGGGACTAAATAAAACGTTTTTTATTAAAAAATATACAAAAATAAAATAAAAATGCAATTTTACTATTATACCCTTTTAAATTAAATAATAAGAATATATAATTAAAAATCTGATTGGTTGATGATGGTTCTCGCAGTTCTGTACATTCGCTTTGGTTCTGACAACAGAAACTCACTGGTGCATTTTTCTTTGCAGAACCATTTTTTTGTACAAAACCTACAGAACCAACTTTTTTACTCTTAAAATACTACAAATGTACCAACATATTAATGGCAAAATGACATTTTTAGGAATTAAATATAATTTAATTTGGATATAAAAATTAAATTAAGGGTAAAGTGGGAATTTTATTATTCCATAAATATAGCATCTCTCTCTTCACAAAAACCGATTCATCTATCTCTTTTTTTTCCAGATCCACAACAATCTCCAACCACAAAAAAAAACGGTTGTAGATCTGTGATGGCAGCCTATCACGAACGAACCAAGAAAACATATCACTTCTCGTTCAGATCTCCAGTCGGTTCAGATTTATAATTGGTTGGTTAACCAAGACAAAAATGATGTGATATAATTGACTAATTGTTGTTATTAACGGGGTGAGATGAACATGAAGATCCACAAAGATTTATTTGTTGTCATCGGTTAACATATTTTGCAACTGCATTATCAGGTTTTTGACTTTTATTCTTGAATTTTTTATAATTCGTTTTTATTAATGATGTCCAAATGATCAGTTTGACCATTTGCTATCATTGTTTATTGCTATCTTGCAACTGCAACTTTGAAATGTTGAGTCATGTAGATCGATTTAAATCAAGATAGTTTACATATATAAGTGGGCTCCAATTGGTTGATTTGTGGTTACACTAACTTGATAGGTCAACCTTACGTGTCGAAAATGAGTCTTAAAGAAATAGAATAAAGTTTTAGGCCGGTGGTGGTGCATTTTGTTCTAACAACAAATAACAAACTAACCAATCATTTCTATCGGATTAACATGGCGTAAATAATATATTGGAATTTTAAAGGTGTCTAATGATATGACTACTTTTTAGAGAACGGGGTGAGATAGCAGAAGAATCAAAGCCTCTCATTATCAGTTTTTATAATTCGTTTTTATTTCGTTTCAGTGGTGATGGCTTAATCATAGGAAACGCGGCGTGTGATAAAGAGATGATCAACAAATGCACTTGTGATTTTAAAAGTCGTACACATATGTTCGCGAGGCGTGCATATATGTTTTTGGAAGAGTGCACATATGTTCGCGAGGCGTGCATGTATTTTTTTTGGAAGAGTGCGGATATGTCATAGTGAATTTGATAATACTTTGTTTTTAAATTGTAACTTATTTAATATCAAACAAAAATAATGATATTTATGTTCTTGATTTGTTAATTTAGAGGTTACATATATGTGTTTATGTTTTTTTGTTTTATAAAGTTTGAAGATTAGAAGAGTGTACACTAGGAAACATATGTGCAATTACCTCATTATAAGCAAAAAAGATCTTGCACTAAAACTATGAATCTTAAAAATATAAAAAAAAACTATATGCACTAGTTTTTTTCTGTAAAAAAAGTATTCTGATAAAAATATTATTTTTTTGTCTGAATTATAAGGTGTAAAAAAAAGTCTTTTAATAAGGAAAATTTAAAAAGGAAGATAAAAATGCATTTTACTATTATACCCTTTTCTATTTAAATAAAATTTATTTATTAATTATTAATTCCTATGGTCCAAGAGTGGTTTGTAGGTCTCTTTTGTACAAAAAAATGGGTTCTGCAAAAGAACGGGTTCACCTATATATATATTATATATATAGTAGAGATCGATGAGAAGAAAAACTATAAACGAGAAGAATAGAAGGGATTTCTAGCGAACCATTTAAATAGAAAGAGAGAATTTTTAATGGGAGATCGCATCCATGTTTGTGATGTGCATCTTAAATGTGTTGGTTAGTGCTTTCTTTCCTTATATTCTCATTTTCAGTTTTCTTTTATTTTTATAATAAACTATATATATATTATTTTATATATATATATATATATCATAGAGGAAGGTTAAAATAAAAAGATAAATATTTGTGAGAAGGATAAAAAGAAAACTTTTTTTTTTAAAAGTTCTCGAAAATTCTAAAAAATTCCATTAAATGCAGGTTGTTTGGTGCATTAAACTTTTGTAAAAAGAAGTTGTTTCTAATTTTTGAGTTTTTATACGTTTTTTAATGCGCAAAAAAAGAAATTTTGATGCCACAAATAACATTTTGATGCACTAAAATTTTTCGACTTGTTTGGTTGATGCGCAATAAAATTTTGATGCAAAAAGTCAAAAGAAGTTGGGTACAAAAACGAATTTTTGATGCACAAAAAACGATTTAATGCACAAACGTTTTTTTAATAAAAAAATTTCGGCAAAACTATCCACTTTTAGAAAAAACTTCACTTTACAACCTTTTTTATGCACCGAATTATACAAGATCTTTATGGGAATTTTTTCAAAATTTTTTTGAGAACTTTAAAAAAAAATCTTTTTTTCTTCTCATGAATATTGTCTTTTGATTTGATCGTCTATTCCTCTATATATATATATATATATTTATGTATATATATATATATATATATATATATATATATATATATATATATATATATATATGTATATATATATATATTATGTTATGATTCCACGTAGCTTGTATTTCTCATAAAACTTTATGGCATAATTTACATTTTTGTCCCTGATATAAAGCTAGCAATAAATTAAATACTATAGAATTTAAAAGTTACACTTTTAGTCCTATTCATTTTATGCTCTTCAAAACTAGTCCAAAATTGTAGTCTGTTTAATTTGTCGTTAATGTAATAATTTTTATAAGATGTACGTCTCAAATGCTATGATTTATATAAAACTTTATAAAAACTTAATTACGTTCAAATATTTAAAACTTCTAATAACGCGCCACTTATATTTAGGTCGTGGTTGATTGGTTGGTGCTTATTCTCCTTATTTGAATTCTTGTCCGACTACTTCTACTTACGGTGAGTTCATAGCCCCTTTTACTACTTAATTGTTTTACAAACTCTACGGGGTGAGATTACATGCATGTTTACTTTTGGACACAAGTGCTTTTCAAATGGTATGCTATCCAGATTATTGCCTGATTATTATTGCCTAAGTTACCACAATGCCGATTAAGTCCCTTTCATCATGAACCGTTAATTACCTTGGAGGGGTAAGCGTGAATGTTGTGGGTGGATCTATCGGGACTGACAATCCCCGCATTGAATTTCTGGTCACAAGTTGACCATGGTGCATTTAACATGTTGAGTACTTTGGAATGTTTTGGCATACATTCTGCATATTATAAAGGGCAAAAACAGTTAATGTTTCGGGGTCATGAGCTTAGAGCAATAATACATGTTTTGGACTACTGAATTTGTTTCGTAGTCTACTATTACTTAAATCTTGTGGTACACTAAACCGTTTGATTACACTAACAATACTTAATCATTGTTTTATGATTAAAATCTATGAATTCACTCAACAATTTTGTTGACTTTTTAGCATGTTTTATCTCAGGTTTTCAGTTATATTGCTCGGAGGGAAGCCGCACAGATATGTAATCAGAGAATTTTCGCATTATTATACATTCGATAAAACTTCTTTTGAAAATTTTGTCATGTCTAAACACTTGTGTTATTTTGAAACTTTTGAGACCTGTTTAGCAAACTCTGATACTTTTAATGTATCAAATGTGAATATTTTTAAATGTACTTTAAAACGTCTCTTTTTAAGGTTGTTTTCCGTGACTTGTACTTTGTGACCATGAAGTAGCACCCCAATTGTTACCGTTCCGCTGCTTGTCCGATTTTTGGGGGTGTTACAATAAGTCCAAAATACGATCCAAGTTCAAAACCAAAGTTCATTTACATATATAAGTATATACTTATATGTAGAAATAATTCGGACCACAATAAGCCCCTCCATTAAGCCGCGACTCAAATGGGCTTATTGGGCCGTGAGTCCATAAACTCCAAAATACGTATATTAGGCTTTAAGATAAGCTAATAAGCTACGTATCGTATTTGGTTACTACCAAAAGCCTTAAAAATAGTCCACAAACATACGCCATAACACGAAATAATCGAAAATCACTTCCCTTGTGATTACCAAACAAGCCGTGAGCCATAAGCTCAAAATAAGCCAATAAATGCTTAAAAATAAGCCCGCAATAAGCTATACAAGCTATTATAAAAAATAAGCTATCTAGCAACATATATTATTCAACCATCACGACCACAATATCAAAACTACAAAATTCCCCCTTTTCCTTTTTACTATTCACGAACCAAACACCCCTTAAATCATCCGTTTCGTTTCTGAAAATCGATTTTCACAACGATCAACTTGTACAACTAACATCTATGCATCAAAATAAACTCAAAAGGACAAACGAAATTTAAATTTGAAAACTTACAAGAAAATCTTTAAATTTGTAGATTTTGACACGAATCGGACAACCCAAACGTTGTTTAAATGAATAACAAACACTAGAATCAACCCCAAATATTTATGTCTTCATGTTTTCTTGATCAATCTTCAAAAATTTATGTGTTTCTTGTTTGTTTTGTGTTCGGCCGGATACACACACACACACACACACACACACACACACACACACACACACAAGTGTATGTGTTTTTTTTAAATGAAAAATGATGAGGAAATGATCTTAGTGGAAGCGTATTTGTGTACAAATAGGACAATCTTGCTAAAAAAATCCATGTTGTTCCCTTCTCTTGCTATGACTGGTCAAGGGATCCTAGGGAGTCCCGGGCCTTTCTTTTCGTGTCGGGATCACTTAAATGCTTGTAAAACTCAACCGTAAAATTTACCCCAAAGTTAATTAGCATTTTTATTCACTTTAAAAATACTTTTTCATTAACCTAGAGTATTCACATGACATATTTTCACTTTACACCCTTCAAAACTCAATTTGGACATTAACGGACGTGTCAGACTCGCTTTTTGGCATTTCTCAAAATTCACGGGTCAAACCACCCGGAATACACATAACACAATAATACCTTCCAAAAGGGATTATTAATCGTAATAAACCTCAAATCATCACATATTTCATAAAAATCACCACCGTCAACACGGTACAAATCTGAATAAACTGACCAAAGTCAAATAGTCAAAGGACTATAAATGAAATATTCAGAACACAAAAAAGGCAAAGGTTACACGTGATACGAAAAAAGTATACCAGTTTTGAGAGTTTTGAATATGAAAATACTAACAATGACCATCATACATCATATTTTAGTGGATTTTATGGTTGTGGCCTTGTGGGGCACCCGATGGCTAAACTATATTTGCAAGTGATGGATGTGAATAACATCCTCTCCCTACTCCCGCTTCAAGTCCTAGTCATTGTATGTGTTTTTGTTTATATATATCATAACCTAAGGAAAATGAGTGGACGAGTACAAGAGTTCGAGTAAAGTGAATAAAAAAAACGAAGAGATAACATGAACATAATTGAAAAAGAAAGAAAGAAACAACTCTTGAAGAAAATATTATTACCAAATGAAAACCAGATCGTAAAGATGCAATTCACATGAACTCACCATAATTTACTTTAAAAAAAGTTCTAAACCCACAATAATTAAAGCTTTTTTTCTTTTTTTTTTAAATAAAGGTGTTTTATATAAAGAGTTACAAGAAAATAAATATTTTTGTTTCCAAAATATCAAAATATGTCGGGAATAATGTTTATCTGCTATTTTGAGAAAATCTTAAAATTTGACATGCGTATATTCTTTAGAAAAAAATGGTTGATAACTTGATATAATTTTGCTAAATACGGGTGTTGCACAACTATGTTGCTTGACCGACGGCTGCAATGTGAGGATCCAACTTTTGCTCGCCCCAAATGGACTTTTATTCGGCCAAAAAAAAAACCAAACAAATTAAGCGTGTAGTTAATACACTCGTTCACAAATATTTTCAGAAAAATTAGATATTCATCATACTTCTTTGATATTAAAAGTTAATCAATGTATTCCTAATGAAATAGAATGATACTCCTATGTTTATGTTTTTTTCTCTTCCCATTAAACTATCTTCCAAAAGAGGTTTAACGGTAATATCGAAATTAAGGGGGTCAAGACTCAAGATCCTAGTCAAGATAATAATAGCATTAAAAAATGAAAAACGAGAGAATAAACTAGTGTAGTAAATAATCAATTCAAAAAAGCAATAATACCTTACCTTTATCTCGTATCTCAAAGCAGTGAAAGCAAGCACTATTTCCCCCTTGTTTTTTCCTTTTCTCACTCACTCCGTCCAAAAAGCACACACACATTTGACAGTATGAGTGAAGGAAGAGGTTCAAGCTTAGTTCATCTACTTGTTATCGTTTTATGTTTAGTTGCTTTTGGTTTCTCCATTGCTGCTGAACGACGTCGTAGCACTGTACTTCTCTTATTTAACTCTTTTTGTTTCACTTGTTAATTAAGAAAAAAACAACGTAACTGGTGTTTGGTTTTACTTTTTACATTGATTTGTTATTATTCTAGTATACATATAGTTCGTGTTACTAAGTTTATTATCTGGAATTTATTTAGATCTATCTAGGGTTTAGATGAGTGAATTTTATGCCCATTGTAGTCTTTGGATCATAAGATTATCTACTTGCTTTCATAAGTTTATTTTTTAGTGCCTAATGGCTAATCCAAACACTTAAAAAGAGCTTATGAACTTAATAATTTATTATAAGCCATAAGCTACTATTTAGGTCGTCAAAGGCGGAGGTGGAAATTGGTTATCCAAGGATTCCGTAGTTCTAGTTTGAATGATAATGAATTTACTTGAAATGTTTTATTTATTTGATTATTTTGGTACCGATGGTTTCCGACCTTTTGTTGCAACATTGCGAGTCTCATGTGAGTGAGGAAGTGGTAACAATAGGTGTAATTAGTCATGCCAACAAGGAAAACCATTAGTTTAAGCCAAGTTTGTTAGGATTATTAATTTATTATTTATTCCTATAATGGAGTTATAGGCGATTGTAACACATTTTGTTGCAACATCGGCTGTATGTCATCAGAGGCGGATGTAACCTTTGGCTACATGTGGCACGTGCCACATATAGATTGGAGATTGGACATGTGAAGTGTAAATTTTTTGTAAAATTGTATGCGTTAATTTTATTTTACTTTTCTGTTATATATGCATTTACTCATTTGGGCATTTGGCTAAGGAATTGTTCACTGATATAAACTATAAGGCCCAACTTAAATAACAAGCCGAATTAATTTGGAAAAAGAAGCAAACTAATATAGCACACTGGTTAATTACCAGTCATTCATGTGGTCTTTTTGAATGGGATTCAATTTACAAAAATGTAAATCGAAGCAGCAAAACTCAAATTGACGAGCCCAACACGAATTAGAGGTCTTTTTTTATGGACGGCTATTTTTGAGATTGTTGAGCTTGTTTGTAAGGACAAAAAATATAATTTATTGTAAGCGGATCGAGGTAACTTTGTTAAGTTAGGGTAAAAAAATTATTTTGTGCCACACATGTTTAAGATTTTTGTATCCGCCACTGAATGTGATAAGAGATGATTGAAAATCCAAGTGGTTTTGTCCCAAAGTTTTTTTTTGTTTCTGTTTGGATAACCATGGTTTCCAACCTTTTGCTGACCAATCCACGAGGTTGAACCCAACGCCACACAGACTCAAACCGGGTAAAGCCCTCGCTTTTCAGGAATTGAACTTGACACACATCCTAAACTGATAGTCACAAGTCCTTGTGAAAGGATGAAATGGAAGCAGTGCTGCAAAAAAAGGCCTACAAGACCGATCAATCGCCGCCTAGGCGCTACTGGACCACCAACCTTGCCGATTTGTGTTAATCGGTTAAACAAATCGCTCAACCGTGGTCAACAACGGTCAACGACGATCAATGGTGGTCAAACTTGCCGGAAATACCCAAAATCACCGTAAACTTGTTTTAACCACTTATAGTCGCTCATTATATCTATTACAAGTTGTTTTAAAAGGAATTCTTGCGGGAAATACCCAAAACTCGCTGGAAATATCCAAAATTTGCCGGAAATGGCAGTCCGATTAATCACCGATAAATCTCGCCTACAAGGGGGTCGACCTCCCGACTACCGATTCGCGATTTTTGCAACCTTGAATGGAAGTGAAAGGAATTTCAGAATAATACCCCACCGGTTATTCAATCTAGCGTTATTTTATATAGCAGGTGTTGCAACATACTATTTTCTACGCTGACCATACCTTAATTTTTTGGGAATAATCTCGGGTCTCAACATTCTCCTATATCTAACTGACGTTAGCTTAGTATATTTTTCCTTTGCTGGCATAACTATATCATCTTTACCATGGCTAACACGAGAACTGCGAGATGCATGGGTGGCGACTCCTGAAACAACTTTGCCTTTAAGGTGAATATTGTAGGAACTCATGTTTGGCGTTTTTCCGAGGTTTCTCTCATACTAAACTATGACCAGCCATAATATTATTAAATAGAGTTATTTCTAAGCTTAATGCATGAAAACAAGAAGAAATTAGCTCAAGGTGTACTAAAGAAGTTGTTAACAGTAGTGGAACTCCTGCTAACAAATAGCTTAAAAAATTAATCCCAAGTTTTATAAATCTTGCTCTAGTAATGCCAACAAGGATAAGAAATGTGAGTCCTAAAGTAATGAGAAAATGACTTCTAATCGTGAAGTTATAAGGCTTAGGTATCGTACCCTGAACCTGTCAACATACTAATAAATGTTGAATTGGACCACCAACATGTAAGATTGTTCTATTTTGCAAGTCTCAGCACCCGAAAGATTGGATGACATAGGAGTTGGTTGCATACAAGGAATAGGAGGTGGGATAGGTGCAATGGGTAATCAAAAAGGGCCAAAAGGGGCAAACGTAGGTTGGTATTGGCAGTAAACCATTTCACCAACGAGACGGGCCATAGCAGTCACGTTCATGGTTTAACAAAGAAGGTTAGAGGATAAACCATCCATGTTTAGTTTATCTCCAAGGACAACGAGGAAGAGTTTTAGAGGTTATGATGGATACTTGTTCGAAATTAGAATCATAAAATTGAAGGGAGGTGATTTGCTTAAGCTTTAATAGGTGAGCCTTTAGGCAGAAGGGCAGAAGCATATTTTTTAATCATGAAGAAACAAGCTATGTTGGTATTGCACAATCATAAATCATTCTTCCTGATGAAGGATCACCTGAGAATTATGATCTGTATCACTAGGCCAGCCTATTTTCTATTCAATTGCAGCAAGCTGGTGGTATCTATTCATTAGTGTGAATGTAATCTCTCATATTATACAAGCATATTCATGTATTCTTCACTATAAACTGTAGTTTTCCACCCTATAAAGATGTGCAAGATAATGCATTAATAAGTAGTTTTTCAAGGCTATGATTTAACCGAATCTATGAGTATGGTTTTGGGCACTCACGACGGTGGACCCAGTCACCCAGATTTGACCGGTGGCCTGAAAATCTAACATCTGTCACTCACATGTGGTACACGTCTCGACAAAATCTGGATGAAAAGAACTAATCTCTTTTAAGTTTTAACCTCCGTAGTAATTTATAGCAGGAAATATGATGTGTGATTTGTAAGTAAACTTATATACCCTGTAGAACAGCCTTAAATATACTTGCCCAGGCTCATAATTGAGTTAATGAGCCAGCGGTATTTCAGTTTTTGTTGTATTTGGTGCACTTATCTCACAAACGAATAGTGCTATTTTGTCAAGTGTTGTCATACGAATATATTAAAGTGTTGGCATATTAGACCTTAACACAAGCTAATGCATATCAATTTACTGTCTTTACTTCTTTCCTTGGTTGTTTGGACAGTTAGACTTTTGATAGGCATTAAAAGCACAAAATAAATGGAAGGATCTGATAAGATCCAGATAAATAAGATATGTGTGTATTAATTGATAAGAGATCCAGGGGTCCATGTAGCTGTGGGTTGTAGTCATTTGGATTGTGTACGTGTCTTTGCTTTATCTAATAAAAACTATATTTGGTTAACAGGGAACTATTCGCACAGATGACAAGACCAATGCTACTTACTGTGTTTACGACTCAGATGTTGCAACCGGGTACGGTGTTGGGGCCTTTTTGTTTCTTCTCTCGGGTGAATCATTGCTTATGGGTGTGACTAAGTGCATGTGTTTTGGAAGGCCTTTGGCACCGGGTGGAAATCGAGCTTGGGCCATCATCTATTTTGCATCATCATGGTAATAATTTTAGTTTTTGTGAACCCTTTTATAATCATCTGCAGTCAACACTATCCATGAATCTCGTCAACTGACCTATACAAAGTTCATGCATATATTTAATTTACAATGTCAAACCTGTGACTCTCTAAGGTGCATTACTCAATGGTCATATGTGGTCAAAATAGCTGTCTGATTCCTGTTTACGATTTTTCTATAGAATTTGTTTAGAATTAAGTTTTAAACCAAGCTCATGTAACCATTTTGGGAGGAAGTATACAGGCTTGCTTGCATTTATGTTACAAGGTCCTTGTGCGTATTGAGGGAAAGTTGACTTATAAGCTCTTGCCTGTAAGTCCTTCCAGTTGACGAGTAATCAGGGGCTTTGGGCTATATTCGTTTTAGTTATATATTCTTTTATTTGATATAGGTTAAATGAAGATAGACCCGTAACATGATGGTACCTGAAAGGAAAATAGTCAAAAATTGAGGGAACATAAACTATTAAATGTGATAATTGTGATTGACTTTTGGAACCAATCATCCTAGGCCTTAAATCAGAATGGAACTTATAGTTTGAAATTCTGAATGGTTTGGATCAGTACAAGTGACTTTTTAGTATGGGTTGGGTTGGTCTGCAAACGTTTTTTTGTCAAAAATATTTAGAGGGAAGTGCAAAAATCATCCCTGTGGTTTGTCAAAAAATTGTCTCACGTCCCTCGTCAATACTTCGTCCAAAATTCATCCCCCCGTTAGTAAATTGAGGCACCGTACGTCCTTGGGGACGAACGGTGCAATTTTTTTTGTCTGTTAAGTACTAACGTTGGTCTAAAAGGAGGTTATTGTTGTCTTTTTGCTGCCACAGGATGTATGGTGAAACTTTGCTTTAAAAAATATTATTTTTAATTTTTTTTAGTTTTTCTTTATTTTTTAATTTTTCTTTTAAAAAATTATTTTTTTACGTTATTATTAGTAAAACAATTTAAAAATTTTTTACAAAATTTTTAAAATTTTTTGTACTTTTTAAAATCTTTAAATATATATTTTTTTTTTTCTAGTACTTGTTAAATTAAAATTTTTTTTATTTATTCGTGAGTAAAAATTTAGAAAAAAAATTTTGTCACTTTTCAAATCTTAATATTTTTTTAAAAATTTCAATTTTTTTTGTTTGAGAGGAGCGTGTACTTTTAAAGAAAATATTTAAGTATAAGATTTAAAAAGTACGAAGAAAAGAATTTTTATTTTTTAAAATTTTTTTACGTATATCTAGGAGTTAAAAAAAATATGTACAAAGAAATATTTTTTTAATTTTTTTTTAAACATTAAGATTTTAAAAAAGTACAAATTTTTTTTTAATTTTTCGGTAAAAAAAATTATGAAATTATTTTCGAATTAATAAAATATTGTTGTATTAAATGGAAAATTTAATCAAATAAAGTGGAGAAAAACTAAAAAAATTTATATATATAATATTTTTATAAAGCATAAGGTTCACATACATCCCTTCGGTCTGGTGGCTAGACAAATAGACGAAAATTTACCGCCGCTTTTAGTGATCTCACGTTAGCACTTAAAGGCGAAAAAAAAATTGGGGTACATTGGTCTTCTGGGACGTAGGTAAGTTTGCCTCAAATTACTAACGGAGGGATGAATTTTGGGCGAAGTATTGACTAGGGTCGTGAGACGGTTTTTTGGCAAACCACAGGATGATTTTTGCACTTCCCTCAAATATTTATAAACAATACAAGTGTTGAATATGATCAACAAAACTACAAAAACTATAGTATTGATTTTCTTTTTAGTACAAAATTGCCACTTCTAGTTCTAGACATATTATTGGAATGTAATCTCAGAATGAACAATTTTGTGCGTCTAATATCAACCAATATTAGAAAATATATCATTTTTCAAAAAATTGATGCTTTGTATATATGAAATGGCAAAGTATGGAGGCTCAAAAATTCCAATTATGATATGTCAACAAGTACAGATTATAATAATACCCAACCGTTTTCTTTGCATCTTGCAGGATCTGTTTTCTTGTTGCTGAAGCTTGTCTGATAGCGGGGGCTAAGAATAACGCGTACCATACGAAATACAAGAGCATGACTGAAAGCTTTTCATGCAACACAATAAGGAAAGGTGTTTTTGTTGCAGGGGCCGTATTTGTTGTTGCAACCATGGTTCTGAATGTGTATTTCTATGTGTACTTTACCAAGGCTACGACTCAGCCTGCTCATAAAACCAACCGTTCTAGCTCAACTGTTGGTATGGCTGGCTATGCTTAGATCCTATCTACAAAGTAGTACGGAGTACAAGATTTTGGTACTATAAAACTGTAAATTATGCATATGGTTGCGATTATTTGTCGGAGATGAAAATTTGGTTCCTGATCATGTTAGTTAAAAGGAATCCACTTCTATATTGAAATATGTAGTGCAATGCCTCTTATGCTTTAGGTTGGGTTACTTTGTCTCTGGTAGGTCATAGAGATTTTTGCTCCCCTATAACATGTTACAGGGCGACGCCCCTTGTGTTATACACTCCCTCGCCAAGGGGATGACAGAGGGTTATAGAATAAAATCCACACCCTATACCACACCACCAATCTCACAGTTTGTTTCATAAGTGCCTTCGATGTAACTTGAACTCACAACCTTTACGTTTGTGGACAACTCATATATCGGTATACCACTACTTTTTATATATCTACTTTTGTCCGTTGAGACTTGAGACTAGTATAAATAAACTGTCACAACAGATCAACTCTACCCGGTTCCAAAAGCTCGAGAGGGCCCTAAAACAATCGTCATCAAGATGTAGATTAGACCGCCTTAGGATAATCGTACAAAAATCTAATCTCTTCGAGATGGGCCTAAAACAACTGTCATCAAGATGCAGATGAGACCGCTGCACAATCATATAAACAGAGTTTCTGCTTACGTGTTTGCAGTTAATTTTACGGTATACATGCTCGTTTTTGTTTGGTTATAGTTAAGAAATCTGTAGTCATGCATGTAGCAAACTACTAGTAATTAGGGGGTAGCAAATTTTGACCCGACACGAAGTACGACCTGAAACCGACATGAAAATTAACAGGTTCGGGTTGAGCCTAAATAGATTTCGGGTCAGGTTTGGGTCGACCCGTCTAACCCGTTTAATAAACGGGTCAGTTTCGGGTTGAGAATAAATTAAGCAGGTCGACCTGCCAACCCGTTTAAGATATTTTTTTAAATTAAAATTATTTATATTTAATTATATAGGTTAAATAAGTTAAACGGGTCGACCCACAAACTCGTTTAACCTGTTTAACACGTGTAATGTGCCAACTTTTGTATATAAAAGGGGTTAAATGGGTCAACCAGAAACCCGTTTAACATATTTAACCCATGTAACTTATTTAACCCGCCAACCAAGTATATATATGGGTTAAATGGGTCAGGTTCGGGTTAAGTGTAAACAAGTTATGATTGACATAACCGACCCGATTATTTGAATGAGTCAGGTTTAGGTTAGAGTTTTCTGAGTCGCCAACCTGTTAACCCGAATCCGACCCGAATTGCCACCCTAGAGTGTAGTAATTATATGTGTCTGGCATAGATTTATTTAGCTCTTCGATCGATCTCTTGGTACATTTTATTTGAAAAAACTGTCAGATGGTTTTTTAAATTATTGCTTGTTTTTATTGAAGGAAAGGTACGCGCAAACCAATTTTGGTTAAAATATGGGTGGCTTTCCTTGCTAATTTGTACGACCTTTAACAAGTAAGAAGTACTTAAACGTATATAAAATGTATTTGACATGAGAAAGTACTCTAGTTGATATATTATAATACACACACACCCAAGATGTTTGATTCTGTAAGTCGCTAGTGCATGTAAGAAGCCTTGATCTTCAGTCAATCCGTTATATTAAAATAAAGGCAAGCTAGATTTGTTACATGGATGAATAAAAAACAGATTTAGAGACACAAGAGATTGATGTATAATTTAGAAGAATACAACGATATTTTGTCTAAAAGACAGGTATGGAGATTTCTTGAAATGCTGACATTAAAATAGTGGATTGGTTTGCCTAAAATAGTAATCTTTCCCGTGATCATTTGGCTGATAAACAAGTTTGCCTATAATAGTAATCTTTCCCGTGATCATTTGGTTGATAAACAAGTTTGCCTAAAATAGTAATCCTTCCCGTGATCATTTGGTTGATAAACAATTTTTTTTATACCTGAGTTTCCGACTCGATATTGCGACCCGACTAATCTCAATGGGGGATTAATTTTCTCCCCATGGTTGATAAACAAATTTTAGATAAAGCTAATAGAACTATAGAATTTAAGCCAAAATTTGAGAGCTTATTGATAGGAATTTAATGCTCATTCCTTATTTTCAGTGGCATGCAAGTCACAATCATGTAAAGTTTGCAAGTTTTTGAAGAACCGTTGCTTAAGTTAGTAAGACGATTTTTGAAAGGGAGTTGATATGCACACTATACAAAGTGATGTGCACACCACAAAAATGTATGTGTGATGTTGTACCATATGCATTACAATGTGATTTTGTGATATACACATCATTTTGCGTGATGTGCATATCATCTCCCTTATTGAAATCCTTTATCTTTGCTTCATTGAGGTCCTCTTTTATTGAATGCCCATAATTGTATTAGCACCTTGAGTGAGAAGATCAGAGGGGAAAATTAAAATGAAATAGGTGAATTTTGAGGGTTGCTAAACTACTCGATCCGATTATAAATTTTTTTGTATGCCTCGTAAAGATCCAATGGTTGGATATTTGGCCAATGGTTGTGTAGGAAGTGTATGGATTTACATGCTGCGAGTCGCGCTTGTCATCACTCGGATGGTCTTGTTCGTTTTTCTAAAGGGTTCGATGACATGAGAGGATACATTGTTGTCATTTCAAAGCCGTCTAATAAGGATCCCGGGACAGAAATAACTGAGGGGTTGGTTTTGGATGCTGAGCTTCTGGATCGTGTTTTTAAAGTGCCCGTTACTACTGTCAAATGTATCCCTCATGGTTGTCGCCTCGCTTTTTCTCAAGCGTTAAAAGCAGCTCTTTGCAAGGTGGTTGCCCAACCTGATTCTGTTGATGCGTGGGTCAGGTTGTTACTTTTTCCAAGATGCACGCTGCAGGTGTATATTCCCAAGAATAGACAAGAACGTAGGTCCGGGAATAGAAAATCATTGCAACAAAGTTCTATACTTAAGTCACTGGCTACATGGGAGAATGATGATGGTATTGCAATGCAAGTTAAAAGTATATTGGATGGTTCCGCGTTGGGGTCCTTTAGCCAAGTTGGAGGTGATTTTCTAAAGGAGGGAGCAACGAGCAACACCAACATCAAGCAGTGTCTTCGCAAGGTTGCGGATGGGCATTTTACGGAAGCAGTAAAAGTGTTATCCTCCTCCGGTGTTGCTCCATACTGTGATGATACTATTAAAGCCTTGGAGGCTAAGCATCCTTACAAGCCACCCCCATCCATGCCTAACATCACATTTTCTGAGCCTCCCCTTGTAGCAGAGATTAATAGTGTCTTTAGTTGCATTAAATCGTTTCCTAAAGGTACTTCATGCGGGAGAGATGGTTTGAGGGCACAACATATCTTGGATGAAATATGTGGATAGGGGTCTGCTACTGCCACAAACCTCTTAAAGGTCATCACCTCGGTCGTTAATTTGTGGTTAGCGGGGAGGTGTCCGCCTATCTTGGCAGAGTTTGCTGCGTCTGCTCCTCTCATGCATCTCCTTAAACTAGATAACAGGATTAGACCCATTGCAGTAGGCACTATATGGAGACGTTTGGTTTCCAAGGTTGCCATGAAAGGTGTAGGTAAAGAAATGTCAAAGTACCTTAGTGATTTTCAATTTGGGGTCGGAATGTCGGGTGGCACTGAGGCTATTTTACATAGCGTCAATAGGGAGTTGAGTGAATATCACAATGATGGGTCTCTTGCAATGCTTACTGTGGATTTCTCGAATGCATTTAACCTTGTGGATAGATCGACATTACTCCACGAGGTTAGGGTGAAGTGTCCCTCAATTTCTCTGTGGGTGGATTTTTTTATATGGGCAGGCATCGAGATTGTATATAGGAGACATACATATCTGGTTTGCCACTGGGGTGCAACAAGGTGACTCATTGGGACCTCTTCTTTTTGCTCTTATATTGCACCCGCTACTACATAAGATCAAAGACAGTTGCAAGCTTCTTCTTCATGCTTGGTATCTTGATGATGGGACCGTTATTGGAGATTCAGAAGAGGTTGCCAGGGTGTTAGACCTTATAAAGGTGAGTGGTCCAGGTTTGGGTCTTGAACTTAATATTAAGAAAACAAAGATATTTTGGCCCTCGTGTAATGGTATGAAGCTTCGTGAGAGTTTATTTCCTATCGATATTCAGAGGCCGTCATTAGGCGTGAAGCTTCTTGGGGGAGCTGTTAGTAAAGACACATATTTTATTAGTGGGTTGGCCATGAGGAGAGCCGAGAATGTTGTTGATTTGATGAGTTTTCTTCCACAGTTACATGACCCGCAAAGTAAGCTCCTTTTGCTTCGATCATGTATGGGTATTGCCAAACTCTTTTTCGGTTTAAGGACTTGTCAACCTGTACACATGGAGGAGGCATCCTTATTTTTTAACAAAGGTTTGCGTGGGTCAATAGAGAATATAGTGGTTTATGGTGTACCATTCTTTGGAGACTTACAGTGGCGACTTGCTTCTTTACCGATTTGATTTGGTGGTTTGGGTTTGTAATCGGCAAAATTGGTTTCCTCATATGATTTTGTAGCCTCGAGGGCCCAATCTTGGGTGCTACAAGACCACATCTTACGTAACAGTGGCATATGTGGTATAGATGATGATTATGTTTCTGCTTTGGCTTGTCTTCGTGATACGATTCCAAGCTATGATTTTAGCGGTTTCACTAATAAGGACACCATCCCTTCTAAAACCCAACAAACACTGACGAATGTCATGTTAAGTTTAAGAAAAAGACTCGGGCATCCCGTGTATTTTACAGTTAATCGTAGCTCGTAGTTTAATGTTTAACATATGACATACGGTAATGGGCCGGGTATTAACCCACACGTGTAAGCCCATACCAAGGCCGTTGGGCCGGTTTGTAAGACACATATAAATACCTCTTCCATCTCATGGAAGAGGTGGTTGGTCATTTCATAATTCAAGTATTACTTTCTCTTACTAGAAGCTTTTCTCTCTTGTCTTTCTCTCTTAGAGCTCTTAGGATGATTAGATCGTGTGTATGTATGTTTTCTTGCTTGGTTTAGATCAAAAAGTGTACTTTTTAAGGTTTATGGCTTGTTTTTCATTTTTCTCCTAGATATTGATCTTTGTTATGTTAAAATTTAGGTGTATGTAGTAGCTATAACCTTGTAGTACTTAGTTATGCAAAAGAAATCAAGCAAAATGTTCAAAAGGGTGATTTTTAGGTGTTTTTGTGTGAAAAGTACATTTTTCTTTGGCAGCGGTTTGTCATTCTGTTCCTATTTCTTCGCAGCGGTTTGTCAAAAATAGTAATGTTCAGCAGCTGTTTGTCAGTTTTTACAGTACTGCTCTGCAGCGGTTTGTGTTATAGTGACAACGGTTTGTCGTATTCTCACAGCAGTTTGGATAGACAACGGTTTACAGGTTTTAAAGAATTATTCCTTTTGTAGCGGTTTATTAGACAAACCTCTGGCAGTTTGATTTTTAGGTAGCGGTTTACTATTATTTTAATCATAGCGGTTTGCTTGGTAGCGGTTTACAGATTTTTAAAGATTATACTTTTGTAGCGGTTTAGGAAACAAAACTATGGCGGTTTGGTGTAATTTTTCTTGACAGCGGTTTACCTAGGATTATTTTAATAGTAGTGGTTTATCCTTACAGCGGTTTGTTACAGGTTTTGAAGATTTATTCCTTGTAGTGGTTTACTAAACTAAACTCTGGCGGTTTGGTCAACTGACAGCGGTTTGCTAACTTCCTAGCGGTTTGGTATTCCTGACAGCAGTTTGGTAACCTTGGCAGCGGTTTAACCTACTGTTTTTGACACTTGGAAAAATTTCAAACCTTGGACTTAACAAATATAAAACACTTTACTTTAACTTCATCACTTTTAACATACACTCACTAATCATTGAACAATCATCTCATATCATTTCATAATTACTTATGATGGCTAATCTTTCTGAAGATATCCAAAGTGCCGGTTCTGATACCCGCCCACCAATGCTTGATAGGTTTAATTTTGAGTCTTGGCAACAATATATTCGTTTGTACTGTCTGGGAAAAGAAAATAAGGAGAACATACTTCAGTCGATTGATGAAGGTCTGTTTAAGATGGGAAAGTTCAGAGAGACACTCGCTGACGGTGCTCTAGGTCCCGAACGAGATAAAGTCGTTAAAGACCTTACACCTGAAGAAAGAAAAAGGTATAAAGCTGACATTCGTGCAACGAATATCCTACTTCAAGGTTTGCCAAAAGACATCTACACACTCATCAATCATTACACTAACGCCAAAGACATTTGGGATAATGTGAAGATGCCTCTGGAAGGTTCTGAGTTAACAAGAGATGAACGTGAATCACAATTATACGATGACTTTGAACACTTTTATCAGAACAAAGGAGAAACAATTCACGAATACTATGTCAGGTTTACAAAGCTCATTAATGACATGAGAAACATTAAGATGATTATGCCCAAAATGCAGCTTAACTCA